>JAJJMB010011780.1:0-43365 GCA_023531105.1 Papaver atlanticum | reverse complement strand
ATGAACTTTCCGCCAGTATGCCTACGGGTACGCATACTTACCCGGATTTCAACCAACCGCCAGTACGTGTACGAGTACCCATACTTTGGGTTCTCGGTTTTGGACTTTTACACAAATGTGAGAACACACCATGTTTATATCCAAAGGTGGTTACATGTTCTAAATTCTCAATTTAATCATTGAAACTTTCTTAGAGAATGTTATATAGTTGTTATTCACAAACAATTTTTCATCAAAGCGATTTTCAAGTTATTGAAATATTCAACATGACTTTCGTCACGATTAAAGATGAACTTGGCCAAAGCGAAAGCTTACCAATACATATTTCGAGAAATAGATAAGCGAGATAAACTCGGCTCGAAATAGCAAATGTGTATAATCGAAGTCTATATAGCAATACGACTTTTGTCTCAAGATAGGAGATAGAATAGATAGACTTTTGAGTGATAGATAAGTTCAAGTCTCAACATACCTTTTTGTCGATGAAGTTCCACAAGTTCCTTGAGTAGTACTTCGTCTTTGCATGATGAACGTCGTGGAGTCTATAGCTAACCTACACTTACTATCCTAGTCCGAGACTTAGCTATAAGTAGACTAGAAATCAAGACTTATAGAATTCGACCGAGCAGTGCTCTCCCCCTTTGTCAATTTTAGTGACAAAACTATCAATTCATAAGGAATACAAAATAATTAAACTTTGTAGCTTCTCATCCAAATGCTTGATCTCATTGGTTCTTCAACATTACCCGAAATCTTCGTCACTTCCAAGTACTCCAATGATTCTAAAGATGTCCAGTTCAGCATCATCGTTGTTGAAGATCCGTAGCCATAACAATGAGTAAACAATAGCTCTCAACCATTGTTATACAGTGTCATAGTATTATTACACAGCATCAAAGTTCAATTGTATCACAACTTTGACAACAATACTATGGTGATATGTATCACTCCCCCTTAGTCAATATTTCATCTCACATGAAAACCACTCCCCCTTACATAATGATCCGAAAACCATATGTATTTGTAGTGTTAACTACACATTAACTACACATTAATAATCCATTGTTAACAGACTCCATTCTGTGTGTGATTGATCACAAGAGATTCAAGTGGTGTTGTGCAGGTGTTTATTGAAGATTGAAGAAGATTTGAAGACGAAGAAGATTTCTTATTAATTCTCATATCCTTGTGTGTGCACAAACCTTGATTGGCTGGGATCCAACTAGAATCGGATTTATTCGATTGATTAGTTGCGTGAGATCGACATTCTCAATATATCTCTTTAGGATTTATTTTCATTGTGTGCGAATCTAAACTTAACTACATTTGTAGTTATTGGATAGATTGATCTAACCAGGCAAAGGAGTTTATTAGATTAAACGGAAGATCCTTTGCGTATGACTTGAGATATCTTTATCTTGAAAGAATCAAAAGAGTTGTTACCAAACATATTTGTTGTTCCTTTACTTTTTGGAATACGATCCAAAGGAATTGTACCAGTGCGTGACCTTCGAAGTCGGAAGCGCAGGGATACTGAGGGAACTAAGTGAACTAGGGGTAGTTGCATGGTCTCAACTATACGAAGTTGATGTAGATTTTGTATAGCGGCTTAATTATGAGAGTATTCAATTCTGGACTAGGTCCTGTGGTTTTTCTGCACTTGCAGTTTTCCTCGTTAACAAAATCTTGCTGTATGATTTACTTTTGTTTTCAACAAATATATTTGTTTATATAATTTAAAGTAAATTACACAAACGTTAACTGCGATATACTTGATAGTGATCCTATAGAGTTTGGTTAAGTATGAACCTATTAGCAAGTATCACACTTTGGTAGTCGTATTATCTCAATCTCGTATCCATAGACAATCACACAAAGTGTGAATACCGATTTGTTGCATTGTCTCGACTCTGTCTATAGACGATCACTTTCGGTAAGAGGACTTATACGTTGAAAACAAAAAGATTGTGGTGTATTTGGGTACCCTCGTCTTTTCAGCATCCCAGTAATAAATGAGATTTACCCTAGATATATTCTTAACATAATTACATGTTTATAACAATATCTAATAATCCGTGCTTTGGAATTTTACAAATTTTATCTCGATGGAAATATTTTAAAGAGATCTACACAATGAGTACAAACAATAATATCAAATTTAGATTTTTACGAAAAATTCGGAGGTGTCTATCCTTTCAGGCACAATTTTCGAAAATTGAATGCATAACCATTTTGGAAACCACCTCAAAGGATGCATAACACATTATGCAGCCATATTTTGGTTTATGCATCAACTAATTTTTTGTTGCAACTAATAAAACGATGTACTTCCTCCGTTTCAGGAAAAGTGATCCTTTCACTTTTTCAATTTGACATATTTGCCTTATGTTCGGTCGGCCCTCCCCACTGTGGCAGCAGTGTTCTAGTGTTTACTTGTTCTTTTGTATCTCTTCTTGCAGTTATGTCACAACCTTTGTGATATAATTGCTTTTGCTAATAAACTTTGCCCTTTTTGAGAGTAGTATGCTGCAAGATAAACTTTTGGCATATTACTCCAACAAGCTGTACAAACATCAAAAGAACTCCATAAGGGAACTCTGGTACTTTAAATTGAGAAAAATTCAGAAGATTGTTTCGCTTTAAAAAATAAAGTATGTATACACCACCACAAAACTACCATTTCCTTTGTTTCCACGGACAGATCACCATGTTAAGGTCTCTATAAGGGACTTTATATTGGAAATGGTACCCAATACTCCCACAATAGTACAAGCTGTTATGATGGTGAAATGGAGAACTAAGTTCAGTACTGAAATTTGAGGCCAATAAATCTTAAGATAGAAAAAACATGGAAGGATCATGGAAATCCCAACACTAACAAGTGATCCGGTGAGACCAAGGACTTTTTCGAAAAACAGGATTGTAAGAGCTAAAACTAGAACAAAAATAAAAAACAAAGACCCAACTGTATTCCTAATGACGGTCTTCATGCTAAAACTCATCCAAGAAGGAAAATTACGCTCCACTTGTGATGCCACAGGTGCGACCAAGAATACATATTTGGTTATAGGTGTTAGCGCCGTTGCCCATAATGCAATCTCAGTGAAAATGAGGTTTTCAGGCATACTAAGAGTAATTTGTGATCTTACTTCTGGTCCGAACATTTTTGCACCCATGAAACCCAGTACCGTGTAAATGAACGTAACTATGCCAAAGCTCATGATTGATACCTGATCCATGACAATGACAAACATAAACAATGTGTGTTTGAACCATTTAACAAATTGCTAATGCATATGCATTTAGAGTTCCAAAACTCTTAAGGACTTTCCAGATACCGAAGGTTGGCTGAAATGAGCGTAAACCTAGAGAGAAATATCTCTAGTAAAGGACGCACGCGATACAAGTCACAGATTTGGTGAGAATGGGCATATGTACGTACCTCGGTAATCCTGGAGGGATCCTTCATGGACCTGTAAATATCAGGCATGACCATGTGAGAAGCAAAACTAAATATGTACAAACCAGACACTGGAAGAATATTTTCAAGCCGAAGCACAGGTATCGGTTTGTTAGCTTTGACACCGCCGAAAACTGCCGTGAAACCAACAGATACACAGATCGAAAGAGATAAGAAAATCCCGAAAGTTGAAATGAACGATATCTTAGAATCTCTCATCCAAACTGTAGGCAACGAAACTAAAATTGCTATCAATGTCAGAGTTTGAGAGGTCGATAAGCTAAACCATGAAAAATTCAGATGAGTTCCAGACACCAATATGTTCAAGTTGTCATTCATGGAGATTGTAAAGGAAACAAGTGCCATGAAAATATCCAAATATATGAAACTCAACGCAATGATTTCTCCATTTGTGCCAAATGCTTGGTATGCAATATCAGTGTAATTGTAGTTGCAGGAAATCCCACAACCACACCCTATTGATAATCTATGGAATAATCTAAGAAATCATGATGAATACTCAAAATCTTTTATTAAATCTTAGAACAAGTACAAAGATGATGAGGAAAAACCCTAACTTGGAAAGCAAATAACTCTTTCTCTCTCCTAAATATCTTATCTCAGCTTACCAAAAAGATCTCTCCCTTCTACAAAGGCATTTGGTTCCTTATATAGGAGTTTACATAGTGGAGGACAGCTAATAAAGCCCCTAATTTCGTGCATCAACGTCGCGCGGACTCTATCATTGCCGCATGGCTTCTTTACTGCCGCATAGATCTTCACACCTTTATCGTGACTTAAGCGACGTCATCTGGTTCATCATCTTGAATATGTCGTATGCGTTTGTGTTCGCTTACTTCTAAGGAGTTACTTCGTATACCAAATGAGTGTGCGGTATTTTGCACCCACATTTTGTCTCTTCTCATATCGTTCTTTTGGCCGAGAGAGCGGTATGAGAAACTCTATTTAGTTGTTTTGCCGCACCTGTTCATCTTTCCGTATTCCTACCTACCGACATACTTCCGTGATTTCGGCTTAACCGTCTACACGTGTTGACTTTCCCCCCTTTTTCACCGGCACGTCTTGATTTATCCGGTTGCCTCTTTTCCCTATTTATTGACTGGGGTGATGAAAGATAATTTTTTATTTATTTTCCTTCTTCTTCCCTGTGAATTTTCTTCATCTTCACCTTCTCAAAGTCTTCATCCTTCATCCAGAGATTTTGCCTGTGATGTTCTTCTTTGAATCTCATGGATTCTCATTCAAGGTTAGTGTATTCTGTTATCATTGTTGTCTTGTTTTTCTTTCTTTTCAATTTCCATCTAACGCTATTGATCTGCTCCTGTTCTGCCATTGTTGATCTTCTACTGTTCTGTCATTGTTGATCTGCTACTGTTCTTTATATTCCCATACTGGCTTTGTTGCAGCAAAAGTTCTTATTCTGGTAATCTTCGCATTACAGTTTCAAATCCGAAATCTTCTCCGAGCCTTAAAGATGATGAATCTCGCAAGAGGAAGCCTTTGCATAACAAGGTAGTAAGAAATACCTTCTTCTCTTTTAAACAATATTGTTGCCTCTGTTTCTTGTCTGCGTTATTCTTCGAAGGGTACTGAGTGCAAAGTTGATTGCGGGAAGAAGAAGGTTAAGAGAGTTCGCCGCGCTCCTACAATTAACACTTCCCTTGTCATTCCGGAGCTCACCTGTAAATCCCATCCTCAGCAGCAGGTCTCTTCTGACAATGCTGTTAACATCCCTTTGAGGGACACAGTTGCCCCTGCTTCTTTGAATGTCTCTGTGCCTCTTAATGAAGTCATCGACTCTGAGGAAGCCACTTTGATAGAGAACATCACCGCTCTTACCTCTGAGGGTATTACCATGCCGAATGAAGTTACTATTGTTTCCACTTTTGTGAATATTCCCGCATCAGTAAAAGATATAACCGCTCCCGTTTCAAAAGATATCGCTTCTTCTGTGATTACTCCTCCTCCCTCTATGGTCAGTTCTTTCTCTCTATGGGCCTCCTCTGCTGATAAAGGAGTTTTTAAAGGAGTTGATGCTGCTACCCAGTCCTTAGCGGATATCATTAATGCCGCTCGTTCATCTATTAGCGATCCTTCCAAGCTTCGCATTTGTGATTCTCTTTCCAAGTTGTTATGTGATTCTCCACCGGATAAATCTACTAGGAGCAAAATCTTGTCACAGCTTGATCCATGCGTTAATCTTGCCTTTGATCTCTTGGTAAGCGTCCTTCTACTTGCAATTTTCACTTTGTACTGTTTTACCGCGTCTTTATGCCTGTGTTATTTTTTCTTTAGGAATCTCTTCGCCGCGTAGTCCAGACTGAGGGATTTTCTGAATCTTGCAATACCATTCTTGAACTTTCTCATCAAAATGCCAAGTTAAAGGGGGATATTCAAGCTGCATCTCTTGTATCTGAAGATCTTCGCAAGAAGAATCAAGATCTCAAAGGTGTGTTTTTCTTTCTCTTATTTAAGCGCTCCTGAGTTTTATTTCGTTCGCGTCCATATTTGAATTCCTTCGTACATATGTAAAGACTTAAACCAGAGGCGTATCATGAAGAGATATAATTACCAACATTTTGCTGAGGATGCTCGTGCGGATAATGAGAGATTGCAGAGTCAATTAGATCAATTAACTAATGAATATTCATACCTGCTTGACCAAACTGATAACTTGAAGAATGAAAACCTTCATTTATGTGATCAAAATGATTTTCTAATCTCCCGAGTATCCAACCTCTCGAGGTCATTGCTAAGTGCTTATTTAAGAAATCAAACTCTATCAGATGAAAACTGCGTTCTTGCCGAAGACAAACGGTCTTTTGTAAGTGAGAAAGCGATATTTACGCGTCAATATCTTGTTCTTCAAAAAAAATGCGATGATCAAAAGGAATCCCTTCGCGCTCTAAGAAGCCAACACGATGAGGTTATAAAAAGCGTGAAGAATTTGACCTTGGAGAATGAGAAGATCATTCAAAGCAAGATAAAAGCGACTGATGATATGAATATACTCCGAGAAGAATGCGCACAGTTACAGGGGTCTTATGAAATCTTGGTAAAGGAAAATGCCTCTCTCTCCCAAGATGAAAAGAAGATTCGAGCTCTTCTTCAGGGTTTAATGGGTGATGATTTTGATAAATGTATGGAGGATGTGAAAAGTAGTGGTCTTGTTTTGTCTCAATATCTCATCTCTCAAAGGGAAGGTAGTCACATTGAGCTGACTGCCTCAGTTTACTTGTCTTTTTCAATTACCCGTACTTTGTATCTGCGAAGTTTGTCTCCCTGGTTATAATTTGATGTCTTTTTTTTTGCAGCGTCTGAGAAGTCATATCAACCTACCATCTCAAAGTTGAGGTCTGATCTGGCTAAGGCTCGTAAAGATTATGGGATACTTTTAGTAGCACTTTCATAGAGTGAACAAAAGATGTTTGTATCCTGAAAATTTGATGGAGGTTGCCATAGAGAACACTAAGAAGAGTGCCACTCGAGAAACTAATGTTAAGGCTCAAGCTCTCGCAGATCGAGTTTGCCTCACTAACTCGCTTACTTTATTAGATGTGGAACCTCTCGATGTAGGTGAAGACGAGAAACTCCCTGAGCCTGATAGTGACTATTAT
The DNA here is from genome assembly GCA_023531105.1 of Papaver atlanticum. Taxonomy (NCBI): domain Eukaryota; kingdom Viridiplantae; phylum Streptophyta; class Magnoliopsida; order Ranunculales; family Papaveraceae; genus Papaver; species Papaver atlanticum. Next base: position 36,267 of record JAJJMB010011780.1, on the reverse strand, counting down.
TACGAGAGCGATGATGATGAAAGTGAAGAGGATAAAGGTGGAAAAACTCCTCTTCAGGAGGATCAGTCTGAAAAAGATGGATCCGGCGGTGATCTTCCTAAGCATCCAAATCTTAATGTTAACCCCAACGTTGAGGTTGATGTTGAAGAATCCGCACCAACTCAAATCGTGTCTCCAAATGATGGCTAGCTTTTCCTTTTCTTCAATCATTCATGTGTTTGAATTTGCCCTAACTTTGAATGTATTAAGGAAGCACACTTCTATTTCTGCTATTTTTGTATAAGATTGCCTCTAACAAGGGGAATAATACCTCCTTTTTGTTATTCCAATACTTGCCTCTATTATTCACCTGGTTAGAAATACTTTTTATCCTCGTGCGGTTATATCCGTGCGTCATTTAATCTTTAAGTATTTTTTTCCCTTTGTTGTTTCTATGTGCGTTACTTACGGGTTCTTCCCCTGCAAAATAGTAATTGTTAAATTTTAAATAGATCTTGGGGTTTTATCTTGAGGTTTTATTGAGTCCCCTAGTTAGAGGTCTTATCATCCCCCCCCCCCTATCTTTGTCTGATGATATTATTATGCGGAAAAATAGTAGGCGGTCATTTCTTGTATTTTTTGCCTCTGCAGGATGTATTGATGCGTCAATACGACAAGTCTTATTACTCCCGTGAGTAAAAGTCTCATGATATCGACGTCTTTGACACAATTCATCTCCCTAATGGAGGGTGTCGTCCTTATATTCCCCCTGACTGCCCCTTCAAGGAAGCCTACCCCTACCGGGTTAAGGTGGGTTCTTCCCATCCAGTGATGCAACAATTAGTTGTGTTCGCGGCCCTTATCCCTATGCCGATATGGCATATAGTTACGGGACTGCACCCTAAGTGGGGTTTCTTGAGGACCGAATGTATCATAGTCAGGACTTGCCAAGAGCGGACAGGTGCGCTCCAGACGCCCCAGGCACTCTTGACTTAACCGTGTACCTCGGCGCCCTGATCGAGTTTCTACACTCCTTAGGAGAGACCTTCTCATCTTAGTCTTACGACTAAGGCGTCTCTGCTGGATAGGTTTTCATTTCACCCCAAATCTCCATGACTCAGGTTCCAGGGTCGGTGTAGCTTTCGCCTGAGTCATGATAACTAGGTTTTCCCCAATTATGACGTGCGTTAGGTCTTATTATTGCCTCTTGCTATTATGCGAACTAGGGTGCATGCCACAATTGGATGCCTAGCCTCCCTAGTTAGAGGTTTTAACTTCTGTTGCCTTCTATTAAGGTCTTATTTTTGCTTTCTTCATATATGAAATTCTTGATATATGTAAAGAAGAAGAATTTTCATTTTCATTCATTCGCATAGAATTTCATTAGTAGAATTCTGATATCTTTTTTCTTCATTATTATAACAACTCTGCGACTTATTCGCTTCCTTCAACCCTTGTACTGCATTAGATTCGCGTGCGGATTGTTTCCTTCTGGTATATGATGAATGTCGCATGATCTACGGATAGTACTTCTTCAGATATAATCTGTTCCATGGGTGTTCAAGCCTGCGCCGTGTGTTCCTTCCATCACTATCCATTAATTCATATGCCCCATTTCCAGCAACCCTTTTGATTATATAAGGTCCATCCCATGTCTTCTCTAGTTTTCCATCTCCTCCTTTCTGATAGGGCGGTATTTCTCTTAATACTAGTTCTCCTGGTTGGAATTCTCTTTCTTTTACACGCTTGTTATATTCTATGGCTAGTCTTTTGTGGTAATTCTCCATATGTTGCAGAGCAATTTCTCTATTTTCTTCTAGATCATCAAGTTTTGTCAAGATCAAATATGTGTTTAGGTTCTTTTCCCATGCTTCTTTCTTTGTCGTGGGGATGATAACTTCAGTTGGTAACACCGCCTCTACTCCATATGTTAAGCAAAAGGGTGACATTCCCGTAGCTTCTCTTCGTGTTGTTCTAACGCTCATACTGCATTATGTACTTGTTCGCACCATCCTTTATTGTGTCCTTCCATCTTCTTCTTCAATATATCCGCAATTGTTTTATTTGTTGCCTCAGCCTGCCCATTGCTCTACGGATATAAATGAGTTGACTTTCCACTTTGGATTTTGAACGCGTTAAGAAGCATCTCTATGTTTTCTCCCTCAAATTGATTTCTATTATCAGAAACTAATTGCACAGGGATTCCAAATCTGCAAATGATATTTTCAAATATGAAGGTGAACACATCTCGATCTCGGATATGTTGGACTGCTTTCACCTCTACCCATTTTGTAAAATAGTCTGTTGCGACTATTAAGTATCTCCTTTGCCCCGTCCCTAGTATAAATGAACCTACAATGTCTAAGCCCCATTTTGCAAATGGCCAGACACTTGTTGATGAACTTAGCGTCGCTCCAGGTGCATGTATCTTTTTTCCGTGACGTTGGCATTCTTCGCATCTTCTAGATACCTCTGTTGCGTCCTCATGCATGTATGCCCAGTAGTACCCTTGTATCTTTGTTCTGTAAGCTAAAGACCTTCCTCCACTGTGGTTCCCATCGTCTCTATAATGTAGTGCCTTCAAGATTTCCATTCCTTCTTCCTGTGTTAGACATCTAAGTGATGGTCCAAGGAAGGAATTTCGATAGAGTACGCCTTCCCTCAATTCATAATTTGTCGCCCGTCTCTTTAACTTATGCGCCTCTAATCTGTTTCTTGGGACTTCTCCTTTTTCCAGATATAAATGGAGTTGGGTTCTCCAATCTGCGTCTTTATTCGCCCGTCTTTCTTCTGCGTCTTCCACTATCATTACATCTGCGTCTTCTTCTTCTTCTTTGTTAATTGAGGGGAAGGAGAGCGTCTCTATCTTTATGTACCTTGCGGTAAGATCCACTAACATAGAAGAAATGAATGCCAGTGCATCTGCGAATCGATTATCTTTTCTGCATATGTGCCTCCAGCTTATGCTTTCAATTTTTTCTGATAGTTCTTCGACAAGTTGTTTGTATTTTTGAAGAGATGGTTCATTTGTATTATAAAACCCTTGTATTTGGCGTATTACCAATTGTGAATCACTAATTATTCTAACCTCTTCTAACTTCATTTCAATTGCCAGCTTTAACGTGTGCACCACTGCTTCATATTCGGTTTCATTATTGGTGGATGCGAACTCCAATCTAAATCAGTAGGCCATCCGCGCTCCTTTTGGTGAAATCAATACTATCCCAATTCCGTCTCCTTCTCCATTTGATGACCCATCCACCAATATCTCCCATCTATTTGAGTTGCGTTCTGTTAACAGGTCTTTAGGATTTCCTTGATCCTCATCCATATCCATCATTTCTTCTACACCTTCGTCTTCTTCTAATGGAAATTCTGCCAAGAAGTCCGCAATAAACTGGGATTTTGGTGAAGATAGTATCTCGTACCTAACTCCAAATTGTCCTATCTGTGCGTTCCATCTTTCTATTCTTCCTGATCTTTTCGAATTCTTCATTATAGATTCAATCGGTACCTTTGTTAGCACTTTGACCTTGTGAGCTTAAAAATACGTGCGGAGCTTTTGTGTTGCGTAAAATAGCGCGAGGATCAGCTTTTCAACCTTTGTGTAATTTTTCTCTGCGGAAGTATAAGTTTTACTTATGTAGTAGATTGGTTTTTCAATTCCTCCATCTAGACGCAGCAGTACAGCACTTAATGCATGTGGTGTTGATGCAAAGTATATTAATAGTTCTTCTCCTGACTCTGCTTTCTACAAAATAGATAAATTCATTAAGTAATCTTTAATACTTTGTAGTGCTTTCTCGCATTCTTCCGTTCATTCGAATTTTGTTCATTTCTTCAGGATATTAAAGAAGTGCTTGCATTTATCTGAGGAGCGCGAGATGAACCGCCCTAATGAAGCTAGTAGCCCATTCAATTTCTGCACGTCTTTTATTGTTGCAGGTGATGGCATATCACGCACTGCTTGCACCTTCTCTGGATCCACCTCAATTTATTCTTTTGATACAATGTAACTTAAAATTTTCCCCGATGCAACTCCAAAGATGCATTTCGCTAGGTTTATCTTCATTTTAAATTGTCGCATTTGTTCAAATATTTCCCTCAAGTCTTCAACATGATCTACTGCCTTTTTGCTTTTCACTAGCATATCATCCACGTAGACTTCTAGTGTCGTATGCACCCATTTCGCGAATATCTTTTCTACCATTCTTTGATATGTTGCACCAGCATTTTTTAAACCAAAAGGCATTCTCGTATAACAATATAATCCTCTTGGTGCGAAGAATGCCATGTGTTTTTGATCTTCGTCAGCCAAAGGGATTTGATTGTATCTTGAATAACCATCCATAAGTGATAACCTATCGTTACCTGATGCTGCTTCAACCATTTGTGGTATGTATGGAAGGGGGAAACTGTCCTTTGGACATGCTTTATTCAGATCGCTGAAGTCAATGCAGATTCGTATGCCTTTATTTTTCTATGGTACGACCACCATGTTTGCTATTCATTCTGGGTACTTTGCTGGTCTTATTATTCCTGCATCTAGCATCTTTTGTAACTCTGCTTCTATTTGAGGATGATATGTTGTTTCTATGTTTCTTATCCTCTGCTTGAATGGCCGCACGCTCTTGTTGATATCCAACTTGTGGCATGCGACAGAAGGGTCTATTCCTGGCATCTCGTCCATGCTCCATGCGAAGATGTCTTTATATTTCCGCAGAAGGTTGATCGTTCTTTCTTCTTCTTCTTTGCCCATCTTAGTTCCGATTTTCAACATCTTTGGTTATTCTTCTGTCCAAACATTTATTTCTTTTGTTGGTTCGACCGCGGTGAAATTTGCTTTTGGTTCTCCCATTGGTGATGGCTCTTTTATTTTATGTACTGGTTCATCATCCTTATTTGGGATCTCACTTGGTATTCCTTTTCCCTCTTGTGCTCGTATCATGTATATTCTTAGTTCTTCTTCCTTTCTCGATTCTTTTGCTTTCCTCCATCGATCTTTTCGCTTCTTCGCGCGTCCTTCATAATTCTTTACATCTATTTGACCGCATACTTTCGCACTCCTAGCATTTCCTTTAATTTCACCTATTCCACTTGGTATTGGAAAATGCACGCATTGATGAAGAGTTGACGCGACACCTTTTATCGCATGTACCCATGGTCTTCCCAATAGCATATTGTAGGGTGACTCTACGTCAACTACGCATAAGATTACCTGCGTTTCTATTTCTCCTAATAGTATTCGTATGGTTATCTCGCCTTTTGGTTTTGTTATCTTTTTATTAAAACCATGAATGTTATATGAAGAGCGTGTCATATCCGCATCCTTGTATCCCATGCTCCTGAATGCGCGGTAGAATAGAATATCTACCGAACTGCCCGTATCTACCAAGGTTCTATCTACCGCCCACTCTTCCGATGCTTTCGCGCTTTCACTCCTTTCTTTTCGCTCTGCAGTTATTGTAACCACCATGGGATATGTTCGCCCTAAGATTTCTTCCAATGTTTCATCCGCTGCAAACGTTATCTTCTTCTTTTCCCACTCCTTTAGGGGAGATACTTTTTCCACCGTCATGATTTTCCTCCCTTCATAATCCCGCTTGTGTATTTTTCCTGTGATTCCTGCGAGAAAGTCTGCATCATTGATAATCGTTTTGGTTATTGAATTACATTGTATACTCCTTCCTCCTTCTTTTGCTCTGTTTATCCTTATTACTTCAGCTTGTGCATCTTGTTTACCAACGCTTGCCTGGCTTTTGCAGTTGTTCTTCTGTTGGATTTGTTCTTGGATTTGCCTAAAATTGGTGTTTCTTTCGCCCATTTATGCAGATTTGACAATTTTATCTCTTTTCCTTCCTGTTATTTTTCCTAAAACAATATTTTCTCTTGACAAATGAAAAAAGTACTCGTCCAAGGACCTAAAATGTTACTAATAAAAATTGTTTTTCTGGGATGAAAACGTTAGGTTGCGTTTTTCAGATTTTAAATTTTTTGTAAAACTCTCAAAGATTGTTGATAGAGCGGTGAAAAACTATGAATGACTTCAAACTTATTCTTAAAGGGTTTCACCCACAGGGTATATCATCCGAGCTGTTTTCTAGCGCCAAAATATAGTTGCAGGAAATCCCACAACCACACCCTATTGATAATCTATGGAATAATCTAAGAAATCATGATGAATACTCAAAATCTTTTATTAAATCTTAGAACAAGTACAAAGATGATGAGGAAAAACCCTAACTTGGAAAAAAAATAACTCTCTCTCTCTCTCTCTCTCCTAAATATCTTATCTCAGCTTACCAAAAAGATATCTCCCTTCTACAAAGGCATTTGGTTCCTTATAGGAGTTTACATAGTGGAGGACATCTAATAAAGCCCCTAATTTCGGATCTGGCGTGCATCAACGTCGCGCGGACTCTATCATTGCCACATGGCTTCTTTACTGCCGCATAGATCTTCACACCTTTATCATGACTTAAGTGACGTCATCTGGTTCGTCATCTTGAATATGTCGTATGCGTTTGTGTTAGCTTGCTTCTAAGGAGTTACTTCGTATACCAAATGAGTGTGCGGTATTTTGCACCCACAGTAATTTCTCAACTTATCATCTTTTTTGAGACATGCTCCTCGCAAATGCGATGTGTTTGCACCTAAAAAACCAAAACTAACAAGACGCAAGAAGCCCATCCACCATTCTCCAAGGCATATGCAGTAGACAACTGCCCTAGTCCTGAAAAAATTACCACATTGTAAAATTAGGATCATTCAGAAAACTTCGTCAAAAAATTTCTAGGCTCTAGACTATCATGAGGAACAAATTCCCCATACATGCACTGTATTCCTATGGTGTAGACGATTCGATCTCAGGTCTGATGCAATATTATCCTCTATGTTTCTCTCTCCTTCGAAAAGTAATAAAATGCAAAACAAGAAATTTATGTGTAAAATGTACCTATGAGCAAGCCAGTCATGTTGATAACAGAAATAAGAAATGAACTATTGGCATTCTCTTGAAAATTATTATCAACCTTTATAACGTGTTCTTCGCAAAAATTCAATGATTCAATGAATGGTATCTTCAAAGAATTCTCAGTTGAACCCATTCTTCTTTATCTTAGGTGATTCCAATGGCAATGAAAATGTAAGGTGGAATTAAGGTTTCGATTTTAGATTAATCAAAATGAAAACCATGCTTAATTTTTCTGTTAATGAATGAGGTTGAATGAGAAGGAGAGAGAGTTTAAATTGAATCGGTTAAAAACTGCCGAGGCCATTTCAAGCGGTATTAGCCGGACCATAACAAATGGGCTTCAATAAAGATCTAAGTTATTCCGGTAAGCCCAACTAGAGAACTATTTGCCATTTGGAAGCTACCATGAAATATGGTCCGTATGATTCAATCAATCAACATTTGATCATTAGAGAAATGTTTTCATGATGCTCAACCAGAATTTTGGAAGGTAGTGTTGTTTCAACCGCCTAGCAATGCATTCAGGTGTCCGCTCCATTGTTAGGTGGTTGAAACAACACTTCTTTCAAACTGCAGGAATATTAGGTGACTAATGAATTCTACGTGAACATATGTAAGGTACACCAATTAGTCCGACCACCCACACTCTGCACTATAAAGCTTATGTGTGCTAAACACAGCAGTAAGAAGAATTATAAGACGGAGAAGAATTCAGTAGTAAGAAGATCAGATGGTGGAAGAACTTGTTCTTGGTTATGATCATTTTTTGTTTCTTTGTTCCTCCATCATCAGCATGTAAAAAAGCGGGTGAGGCATGTAATCTTCAGCCCTACCAGTGTTGTGATGGATTTATGTGCGTCCCTGGGAATACTGCGATGCCGAAGTGCATTCGATGTAGCCGTCATGGTGAAAGTTGTGGATTTGGCAAGCCGTATTGTTGTGAGTATTTGTCCTGCGATAGTTCTTCCGGGAACTGTAGAAACAATTAAGTAATAACTAAGTTGAATGTACTATAACTAGGGAATGCCCCATGCCGTAACGGCATGGGCTATTTCACAGTGGCGCTAGTTGGGGCATCAAACATTCTCTAAACACTCATTAATTGCTCCTCACCAGATCGAACTGATTTGATTGGAAATTATCTTGAATTTGATTTCTGCATTAGTGGTATGAAGCATCTGGAGAAAATTTAATGATCGAGTGTAGTAGTGGTTTGAGGCATATGGAGAGAATGCAATGATACAATCATCCGTCATTTTGTAAATTTTCAGATTGAACGTATATACGTAATTTTCCTTTGCCAGACACATACTTTACATTTTTGATTATTTTTTTTAATTATAGAGGTGACCATGTCAAACGGGGTCTTTCATGGAAGTTTATAGTTTACAGAGCGACCTGACAAATTTGAAATCTTTAAATCTTTAAAACGGGGTAAAATGAATCTTTTTTAAAGTCTCAACGACCTGAAAATTTTGAAATCTTATTAAATCCCTGTGTTGTCCTAGAAAAGCACAAAGTAGGTCACAAAACATATATTATTGCTTCAACAATTGATAGAAGTTTAAAGAGCTAAAGTCTCACTTTATGAAATTCATTTACGTCTTGTAGATTAAAAGTTACACCTAAACATGATCAGGAAAACAATGCAGGTCATCTACACTTGTGAAACGAAAGTATACACAGACCTCATGAGCAAAATTGATCAGGCCCATTCTCATTCGGGCCGAAATCAAACACCACTCCAGTGATGAGCAATTTGATGGGGAGGAAGAGTTCTGTCTAGGGAGGGTATCATAAACAACAAATAGTTCCCTGAAGGACTATACTATCTTTGCATGTTTAATTCTACTCTAGGCAACAAAGAAAACCACATTTAACAGTACTCTAACGGGCAACGATAGTTCATTAGTTTGTTCAATTATACTGCAGGCGACAAAGAGCAAGTTCTGGGATGCCTCTTAGGTCCTCCAAGTGCTTGAACTGTCCAAAATGTCTTCCACAAATTTTAGATCTGTGTGTCTGCATATTAATAATACTACTATTGGTCATTGCCGCTGCCATCAACTTTGATTTTAAATCTGAAATTGAAATGGATCTTACTCTCTCAACTTCACCATATCTGTCATCATCAACCGCGCATGCTCATAATGGTACGAAGATTAGCTAACGTCCCTTTAACACCATATACTCAGTAACCTATCAGCATGACTCAACAGAAACCTCTTCTGCATACCAATAACCCAGGTCTGCATAAAGTGCAACATAAACAAAGTTAACTATGTTATAGGATAAGCACAAACAACAAATAGTACAATATTTCTTTAGCTTGTTCAAATCTACTCCAGATGACAAAGAACTCCACTATAGAACCTTATACATTAGTGCTTGAAAGAAGTGAGAATATGCAAAAGAAGACCATTAAAAACATATAGAAACAATGGATAAAGAAAACAAATCACAACTAAGAAAAAGATTATAAAGTGCAAAGATTAAATACACAACTACAAATATTGGACACACAACCTACCGCGACTTAATTATTCCCTTCTCACCGTGCACATCATGAGGGAGTTCTTCCAGGCAACTTATTAGTATGCATGGAACTGTACATGGTATGGGGAAGAAGCCAGCCACCTCTAGCGTGAACGCTGTGGTGCGAGTTAGCGCAGGACCATGGGTGGAATTATGGCAAGCCTGCAATCACAGCTTTAATTAAAGAACCTCATATATAACATGATTCAAATATCTAGCTATTCCAGCAAGATGGCAGACATACAGGATCAATGGCTGGTTCTCTCACAAACCTCAATTAAGCACGTGTAATAAATTTTCAGATCACCATTACGTATAAGATTCATTAAAAATGATTGATTCATTTGAAACATACCGTCCCAGGTAAAAGCTAACAGAAAAAATCAATAGAGTGACCAAATTAACATCTTATGGTAAAACTTTCATTAGTTAGTTGTACTAACATCTTCATATAATACGATAGCTTTCTAAACTTTGTATTCCACCTGTAGTGTAAACTGAAATCACATTTAGGAACATGAATAACCTAGTTCAAATATGAGTTATAAATTGACAACACAACAATTTTAAGTCCTCGATCCAAAATGGACCTTTACTGGCTTAGCTATTAATACTCTTTATAACTATCCAGGATATATATATAATTAACTCTACTGACATCAAGTTCTTCTAACGAACCATGAACAATATAAAGCGAGTACTCAAAGCCATTCTCTACATCGTTAACTTGGTTTCAATACAGAAATCCCCAAGCTCCATAAAAAGATTCAATCCAGGTTGTCTCTTGCAAAATTCAAGATAGTACTTTAGTATACAACTACACTGCTCTACCCAGTGGGCAAAGGAAAAATGTACAGGGCATGGATCACCATACTTTTTTTTAGACTTAGTTGTTGTCCTTTGTGTAGACCTTGAAGATAAGGATTTTTCAATTTGTTGTGAGAAGTTTCAAACTGTGGTTTGATCAAGAACTGGCAAATTCAAGAGATAAAAAATAAACGGAGCCGTTCGAACAAATAAATAAACAGAATAGGCAAAAATATAATAAGATTGCCAAGAAAGCTCCACGAAGTAAAATTGTATTACCCACTATAGCAGTTTGATTCCAACCTGATTTTCAAATTCTTTTTGTCCAAACCCAAGATTGCCTATTGAAACTCCATTAACATCCACATTAAAAATAACAATCATATAGCAACATACCTTGTCCACGGCCTATTGAGTTTTCTTTTGTCTTCTATTTATCACCATGCAGTTTTACTCATCAGTACATCTTCTAAGGACATCCTCTTTTGTAAGATACATCTCCAATTAGGCTTAATTGACAACTCTATAGCAGCACATCAGTGGCCAAATACTGAAAAACAAAGAAACAACAAAAATATCCCTAATTAGGCTTTCTTAACATAATACAAAGAGATAGACAGAAAGAAAGGGACGGGGTTTAAAAGTATTACACCATACCAAATGCTCTTCTTCTAACCCTACTAAACATTTATCATATTAGTACGTACATGAAATTGTTCGATCGAGCTTTTCATTCTCCGGTCATATAATGAAGCACTACAATGTTATTCGGAAAGAAATCTTATTTATTTTTTGGGCCATTAGCAATCAAAGAACAACAGGTTATATACTCTCAATCATGGAATGTGCATACATGATAACATATGCTACAGAGGCATAGAGTTGGTTCAAGGCTTCAAGCAGGAGCAGCATATAACAAAATTCCATTATAACTCCCCATTAGCATGTAGACTAATCTGATTCCGAAGTCTATGAAAAAATTATCAGTTTAATTTGTTAGCTATAAGAACCCTATAAGAACCGCCGAATGCTGATAGCCAAACTCCTCTCCTTGCAGCCAGGGCGCTGTGTTGAATCAAACAAACCCACGATCAAACTAACCGAATTAACAAAGCCAAGATTTCAGATTTCGATCTAACTGGATCAATGTGTGAAATTATTTTACCTGATTGAAAATCTAAATTTGACATACTTGCGAAACATCATAGTTTGAATCCACAATATAGAACGCTTATGAATTGAACACCAAAATGAATAACAAAAATACTCAAATAGGTTTGTTTCCTTATTTGGGTAATGCAAAAAAATAGGCTTATTTCCATATATGGAAAGCCAAATGTTATGAATTTACTAGTATACCCATAGAGGGGACCACATCTCTCTCCCTTTTCTCTTAATACAAAAAGGGGACCACTTCTTTCTCTAATTTTTTAAATGAGTGGGGACCAAATGATAGATTAAGAAAAAACATGAAAAAGTGGCTGCAATGATTAGTTTTCTTAATTCTTGTGAAAACCAAACAAACCTATTTTTTATAAACGTATGGAGTAATTAAAAAAAAAGGAATCAACGAAAGAGATGAAACTTACATGCTCAACTGGTGGAACGGATGTTGTTCTCGAACGGGATGAGACATTTTATAGAGAGGAACAACGTTTTACTTTTGTTAAGTCTCCAAACAAATTTAATGGATGGGTATTGTTGAAGAAGGAATCGAAAGGTGTCCTAGAGTTTCTGAGCCGTTAAGGAATATGAAAGGTAAGAAAAATCAATTAAGAGCAAGATGCTCAGAGGTCCACTAATCGCCGGTTTGATTGAACCTTTCCTCCGGAGTTCAAGAGAGAATGAAAATCCTAATCCATTCGCCGTTACATAATCCGCAATAAATATCCAGATGCCTGACGTGGGACGCAAAGGAAGGCGATCCATTGGATTAACAAAATCAAGATCGGGAGAGGAATGATCACGGACGCTAGTTAGGCAAACGAATATATCCTAACCGCTGGGTGACTCATCAAACACTATTGTTGTATAAGCATTGATAGACTACATTTGCTTATGTACGTATAGTTATTTCTCTAATAAGATCGTGTGCTTCTATTAGTTTTTAATTTGCATTTCTATCTAAGATTTTAAGTTCTCAGAACAAGAACGTCCAAATCGGAATGTTGTTGTTTATTGTGAAATTTTGTGTCTATGTGACTGACTATTTAACAATTCACAGACATTTTTGAAAACTTTACTTCACTAGTTCACTTGGCACGACTATATTCATAATTGCTGAATTTAGATTGGCAATCTGGAACTCTCTTTATGGAGAGTCGAGACCACCGACCATAGGGTGCTTGCTTATTATATTGACCGTGAATTGTCTACTGTGTACTCTCATGAATTTAGGGTTCATGTCACTCTCATTGGAGTAATGTGTTTCGGACTAAATGTTCAAAATTTTCTGCTGCAGAGATCTACAAATATAACAATGAAAATGAATGAAATGGGTGATGTATCGTGTCTGTGATGGATTTAGCTAAAAGCATAGTGTTATTGTATCTATTCCATCAAACTCTTGCACAATTGCGTCAAATATTTTTACCCTGTTTTGTAATGGTGATCCTTCGCGTCCATTTCAATTTCCTTGCTTTCTTCACCACATGAAAAGTGACAATATCCAAAATTCCAAATATGAGATTTTGTAGTTGTTGACTAAGGCGCCAATAACTTTTGGATTTTGATTACTGAAATCTGATCCCTGCATGCAGCGGCTTTTATGGACAATATGGACTGAAAGAAACAAGATCGAGAATGTTTAAAGATAATGTTAGGAATGTAGAAGCTGGCAACCCCTCTCTGGCCCTATTGATTCCATTGATCGAATTGGCCATCCATTTCTTCTGATATTGGGGCCATGCATGTCGTGTGCGTGGATGGATTTTTTCTAAAAGTCCTTATTTTGTTACTTGTGTCTATGTTCAGAGGTCTTGTCTTTACTCTCGTGAATATGGGGGCACGACTGCGTGGATGGACTTTGCTGGAAACGTTTGTCTATCCCCATCAAACTTTTGCGTAATGTGGGTCAAATTAATATGCTGCCAATTTTGATAGAACCCTCTTAGATGCCAATGTGTATTGGTTTGTTTGCTAGTGATTTTGTCTCTACTCATTAAGATCGACATTCAATTTTAGAGCCAGATTAAAGTAGAACATCTTTGGAAGAACCGGAACACCGAAAAACCGCTCTTCAGGCATCATTTTGAAGGGGACTTTAAACAGTTGGAGGGGCTATGTTGTAATGCATTTTGCGGGTGATAGTGGATAATTTGAAGAAAGGAGTTCACATTCAGGTTTCGTGAAACCCTTGTGTAGCACTCTTGTTCTCTAACTCATAAATGTTTGTTCCATTTTTGTTAGGACGTTCTCCAAAAAACAACTTACAGATATTTTTTGTGTTGCTTTCGCAATTTATCTAGAGCAAAGAAAATGAAAATAATGTTGCATGCCATTTTTTAGCAACACACTGCTAGCTTCACGTTACAAGAAAATAAAATAAGTGCAATATTTTGATATCCTCTCATTGTGCATGTCTTCTTTCTAGACTTTGTACAAGTGATTTTGAGGATTGTACAGTACCAAATGCTCCCAAAATAACACCAAATGTTATGATGACTACATTGAGAACTAAATGAGGTTTTGATATCTGAGACCAAAAAATTTTGGTGTAAAAGGAACAAGGAAATATGATTGAAAGACTCATACTAATAAGGGAACCAGCCAGGCCAAGAACATGTTGAAAGAAAGGTACTAAGAGAGCTAAAACAAGGACACATAATAGTAGTAATGAACCTATAGCACCTCTAAGGAGAAACCTTGCTCGGTAACTCATCGTAGATGGAAGTTTGTGATCCAGTTTCATTGCTACAGGTGCGAACTGAATTGCGTATTTTGTCATTGGCGTCAGGACAGTTGCCCATAATGCGATTTTAGTAACAATGAGATGTTTAGGCATACTGAGGGTAACCTGAGATTTTACTTCGGGGCCGAACAGTTTTGCTCCCATGAAGGCCATGGACGTGTACAAGATGGTAACTAAGGTGAAGCTCACAATGGATGCCTGAAAAGTGCAAATAAGAAAAAGATGATGATTAAAATACAGTTCTATATATTTATCAAAAATCAAAACTATTTGTGTATTTAAGTTGTACCTTTGTGAACTTCGAAGGATCCTTCATGGATTTGTAAATGTTAGGGAAAACGAAATGGCTGTTAAAACAGTACACATAAAGACCAGATATTGCAGGAATGTTGTGTAACCGAAGCACAGCTATTTCTCGATTACTTTTTGCACCACTGAATATGGCAGTATATACCACAGTCGAGAAGATGAGAAGTGACATAAAAATACCTGCAGTGGAAAGCAATGATACAGTAGAAAGGTCTCTAACCCACAAGCTAGGCAACGCAATTAAGACTGCGGAAACTGTTAGAAGTTGAGAAGTAGATAAATGAAGCCATGGAATTTGAAGGTGTTTCTCAGCAAATATCCTAGTCAAGTTATCACTTAGTGAGATGGTGTAAGAAACAAGAGCCATGAAGACCATAAGGTATATAAATGTTGAAGTTAAGGTTCTCCCTTTGCTCCCAAATGCATGATATCCAATATCTGAGTAGTGTCTTGCATTTTCATTCCTTTTTAGACACTTCCCCAGTAGATGTGCTGTGTACGTACATAGTACCCCAAACCCTACAAGGAGGAACGCAGATGCCCAACCACCATTCTGTAAAGCATAGGGTATTGACAGTTGCCCAAGTCCTGTAAAAGATAGAGAAGAGAACGTTTTATAAGAACACAGAGAAAAAAAAAATCAGATATACTTAGCAAATGAAGATGTTTAAAAGTGATATACATACCTATGATAATCCCGGCCATATTGAGAACAGTATGAAGAAAAGAACTGTTTGCCTTGACTTGTCTGTTACCATCTTCAAGGACATGTAAATCTTTTCCATTCACATCCTTATTGTCACCATTAATCACTATAACTTCCTCAGTTTTGGTCCTTGGATTGTTATCATCAGGAGTCGAGTTCTGTACGAAACCTTGCTTAACATCACCGTTTGATGAGATAGTTTCTTTCATTTGTTTACAGATATCAGATTATGACCAGAGAGGGAGATAGAGCTTAACAGATCCAGTAACTAAATTCACTGCTGCTGATATATCTATTAAGCAACCTTACTAAACTACTACTTATAATGCTTTTGGCAAGATGACTATCAAACAAAAAGAAAAGAAGATCGAAATAACATGCACCACAAATTTTAACTTCACCTATTGAAAAAAGAGGGCAGGTAAGAAGATTCGATCTGTGGGTGAATAAAAGAAATCAGATGAAATTAATAAGATTTAGTAAAAGTAATATTCCACAGTAAGATAAAAGTATAAAATTAATATGTGATGGGGAAATGGGATATACCAGAAGCCAGAAGGCACGTTTTAAGACAGTCCAAGTTCATATGAATAATTACTATACCAAGAATATGTAAATTCTTGCCATCCACATCCTTATGACTGAAGTCACAAAACATATTCAAGAATAGCCAAGTTGTTAATCGAAGGTGAAATCCTGGTCAAATTTGTCTCCTCATCTTTGTCTTATAATATAACCTTTAGTTTTAGCCACAATTAGTTCTGAATCACAATTCATATTCGATTCATATTTCTTAATGTTTTAGTATTATTTTATTTTTACTTTTTTACAATATTCAGAAAAAGGGCCTTTAAAGTGTATATAGCCTTCTGTACTTACTAGTTTCGCTGTTAATAACTTGGTTATTAGAAGAAAGAATCTTAATGATAGTGGGTTAACTTTTACTTGTCATTGCTAAGTTTCCTCCCTCTATGTACATACTCAAGAGTTGCAAGAATCTTAATGATAAGGAGAACATTTGGTGTGACTGAAGTCTGAAGGTTCCATAATTCATTTACTTAGAGGAGAGAGGAAAAATAGCTAGTGAACCTTGGTGATCCTTAGATCATAAGTTCAAATTTCCCACCGAGACCCTAAAAAACCAATTAAAAGGTTCTATTTTTTCCAACATTGATCTCATGTTGTTCATACTTTGTACTGAGTTTGTTTAGTGTGAACATGTTTACGTTACTATCATGCGTAAAAAAAATATAAATAGATTGGAGTATTATTTTGATCGCGTATGAATGAATGAGATTAATTTATAAATGATGAATTTCTCCTTTATCCTTAAAAGATAACATATATATTTCATTGCCGAATCATCGATGTGAAGAGCTTTGAATTTCCTCATTATATGCTTGAAGCCTGTTTTAAAAATTGGTTTTAGCCAAGGTGTTAACAGATATGGAAGCGTAGGGCCTAGTTCTGTTCCCCACATGAGTTTCCGCAATTCAAGAAAGAAGATAAGCTTTGATTGAAATAATCGTATTGTGTATATATGGACAGTAGGAACCATGGTTGATATTCGTTTGGCCGACCCGGGAGTACAAGCATCATTAGCTTATGTTCCTCGAGTTGCATAAGGTTTTTGTAGCTTAAGTTACTAAAATTTAATTTCGAAGTGAAATAAACATCGAACTCTTGTAAATATCACAAAACTTGTCACACTTATTAATAGATGAGATTGGTTAATGAACATTAACCAATCTTTAGACACAACTTAATACATCTTAGAGTTTATACTCTTGTACGTAGTTATCATAAACACTAAAACAAAATCCATGAGATTGGTTAATGAACATTAACCAATCTTTGGACAGTACAACTTAAAACATTTCAGAGTTCCCAAATCCCTGACACTTAACATAAAACACTCGAGCAAACATTGTCTTCATTGTTCTTGGTCTTGCATCAGTAGATTCACAAGAACACCTTACCTACACAGACGGGTGATTCTCTTTATTGCAACTATATGATAACCTTAACACTTGAGTTCAAAACCTGATGGAATATTACTACCAGCCAGTGATGCCCGTAGCGTTTCATCTGTACAAAACAAGTTAACCATATTTCCAAGCAAATACTTCTCAAAGGATTTAAGATCAAAATGACCATGTCCAGACACAAGCAACAATATAACTTTTGATTCTCCAGTCTCTTTACAGTGGAGTGCTTCCTTAATTGCCTCTGCTATGGCGTGGCCTGATTCTGGTGCTGGTATTATACCTTCTGACCTAGCAAATTGTATTGCTCCTGCAGAAACCACCATCATATCAGTATCAAATCTCATTAAAAAAGGAAGTCCTTGTTAATATTTATCTCCTACATGATTCAGAATTTTTATTTACCGTCAAAGCATTCAAGCTGAGGCATTGCTACAGCTTCCATCAGGCCTAGTTCATAGACATGTGAAACTAGTGGTGCCATACCATGGTAACGTAGACCTCCTGTGAAACGAAAAACTTGTATCAAAGTGAAAGTTGTAGATGCAGAGGAAATGAATTTCTGAATACGAGAAATATTAATTATTACCAGCATGGACTGGATCAGGAATGAAGTCATGGCCAAGGGTGTGCATCTTCATCAATGGTGTCAATCCTGTAGTATCGCTGGAGTCATAAGCATATACACCTTTGGTTAGCGAAGGACATGCGGAAGGCTCAACTGCCCTTATGATAGGGTTGATTTTCCCCTCAAGTTTCTCTCGGAGAAAAGGAAATGCAAGCCCTGCAAAATTAGATCCTCCACCAGAACAACCAATGATCACGTCAGGACTCTCTCCTAATGCTTCCATTTGTCGTATACACTCTTCTCCTATAATAGTCTGGTGTAGTACTACATGGTTAAGAACACTCCCCATACAGTACTTAGTGTCTGCATTTTCAGTACAAATCTCCACAGCCTCTGCGGATGCTATTGCTGCGCTACCTGGGCAGGATGGATCCTTCTGAAGGATAGACCTACCGACATTAGTTTTGTCTGACGGGGACGGGTGAACTTTAGCACCCCATGTTTGCATCATCAGTTTCCTATAGGGTTTACCATCATAAGAAGCTCGTGTTTGCCAGATCTACATAGAAAAGAACGATGATCATACAGAATGTTAGCTGACTAAAAACAGAAATATACAAACCACAACATAAATAATGTTTTTATATATTGTAATTACTTCACAACCGAGACCGAATAAATTGCAGGCAAACGCTAATGAACTCCCCCATTGGCCAGCGCCGGTTTCTGTAACGAGTTTCTTGGTTCCTTGTTTTGCATGATAAAATGCTTGTGGGATTGCAGTATTAGGTTTGTGTGAACCAGCAGGGCTCACACCTTCATATTTGTAGTATATCCTAGCAGGTGTACCTAGAAGTTTCTCCAATCTTTTGGCTCTGTCATCAGAAGAAAATAATAATAATAATAATTTGGTGTCAGTTCTTCTAGAATTTCATTTACATTTTTTCCAAGAGCTGGCCTTCTTGTTTGTTTTCCTTTTTTAGTCAACAAAGAAAGAAACAGAGAATTGATCAAGAAAGATATAAAAATGGACCTGAGTAACGGGGTTGTCCTCCATAGACTGTAAATCTCTAAAACTTCCTCAGGGATATCAATAAATCTCTCGGTACTATTATCTTGCTTTAACAATTCTTCTGGGAATAGATGAGACAAATCTTCATGCTTGACTGGTTGTAGAGTTTCCGGATGCAAGGCTGGAGGGGGTTTAACTGGAAGATCTGCAACAATATTATACCATTGACGAGGGATCTCGGTTGGTTTACTGGCAGCACTACACATTATTGCTCCTGCAGTTGCTGCTCGATTGTAATAGTCAGGAGAAAGCTTCAACTGATTCATCTTTTTATTTCCTGATACTATTCTAGTCCATTGTTCATTACCTGAAGTAGTTTGAATTGGAAAAATCAGATAATAACTTTTAGGTTGTAGTGATCATGAGCATTCACATTTCAATATTATAAAAGTAAGGTATTTGATGAATTCAAAGAGTATTTACCAGTGTGTTGAGGCCTCAGCCATGAAGAAGGATGAGATGCAGTTGTCACTATAAATGAAGTTACCATTATTAAATCCTAGTGTATTTAGTGCAAATGAAAAAAGAAAAAAACAGTGAAAAACTGAATTTTCACTTGTAGGAGCGAAGTAGGAGTAGATATTATCATTTGCGACAACGTTATTTATAAGTCCATACTGAGGACACTCCAGTGTGAACTGTCAAGTGTTTTGTCCCAAGAATCTCTCCAAAGGCCAAATAGTCATCCCTATCCTAGGCTTTACCCTACTTGCACTCACTTGTCTTCGACCATCCAAATACACAAATATTTTTCGTATACCGTGCGGTTCATGTGGAAATGACCAGAGCCCTACATGTGATCAGTCTTTAAACAAAGATACGGATCTATATACTTTACTCGACCACAGTAGTAAATATTCTTTTTAGTGGATAAAATCTTATCAACTTTTCATTAAAAAATAATTAATCATCATCTTTTTTATTGAATAATAATCTTATAAACCTGTCATTTATATGCTCATGGTTATTTTATTTTCCCAGACAAGATCATCACTTACATGTGTGGATGATTTGTTATCAGAGTATTAAATTGGTGTTTTGTAGAGTACTACAGTTCCCAAGATATTCTGAAATTGGCGATCCAAACGTAATGGGTTAAGATTTCTTCTTTTTATTTTTGGACTTTACAGATACTTATTTTATTTTATTCAGTATTCAGAGACTAATTAACCATAAATGACAGCACCCGCACTTTCTCATCGACATTGGCATATACAACCCTTCAACCTTTGAGGCATATACCCTACTTACCTGTGGACAGCCACCGCGTGAACCCCTGACATTCTGCTGCTCATGAACCTCATGCATTACAAGTTCGTTTTGTATTTTGAATTCCGAGTCATTTTACGTGCCAGAAATTTTCCTGGTCAAATTGGCACCCTTTAGGCATATTCCTTGTCGGGGCCGGGAGGATGTGTAATTTCTATGTGAATGTGATGATGCTGCAATTTCAAGTGCAACTAGAGTTCAACAGACACGCGCGACTTGATTGAAAGTTGAAACTTAGAATGTCGGCATCACTTTCTAGGAAGAAACTCGAATCTTCTTTTGACTTTGAAATGTAGGGCATGCAACTTAGGATAACAGGGATGGAAAATACTAGCAAAATCTTTGAACAACGATGTCCATATCCTTGAGCGGTCCCATGTAAATTATAAGGCCATCATCATCATGCATTCACCATCTTTCTGCACGCGACCAGTATCATCATCGTATCAATGCCGTACACCTTGCCCTCGATCGAGTGGCTACTTATTTTGATAGTTGGATGACAATTTGGAACTCTCTTTTTGTACGAAAGTCTTTATTCTCGCTTATATTTGTCTGTTCCGAGGTCTTGTCTAAGTTGTCTTTACTCTCGTGAATTTGGGTGCCGTCCATGGTACAATGTTTCTTTGTGCGTGGGATGGATTTAGCTGAAATCCCAGTGTGTACGAAGTAGAAAATATCACTTATGTGGTATGATATCTATCCCGCTCCATCAAACTTTTGCATAATGGGGTCAAAAATACCTCCCCACCTCTAAACAGCTGTAGCAAGATCGATATCACCTACTTGTATTACATATGATACCAATATCCAGAGAACCTTCTTAGATGCCAATGTGTATTGGTTACTAGTGTTTTGTTGGACGACCACCGGAGTCCGGACACCAAAAGACTTCTCTACAGTCATCATTTTGAAGGGGACTTCAAACAGTTGGGGGGCAATGTTGTAATGCATTTAATTTGAAAAAATGAGTTCAGATTTAGGTTTTGGCGAAGCTCCTCCCGGATATTCTTGTTGTTGAACTCATAAATGTTTGTTTCAATTTTATAAGGCCAACGGCCGGAAGGAACCACTCGTAAATATTTTTGGTGTTGCGTTCACGATTTACATTTACATAGAGCAAAGAAAACGGGTGACAAAAAATATATTGCATGCCATTTTTTTTAAACAACACACAGCTTGCTTCACGTTACAAGAAAATAAATTAACAATACTTCGATTTCCTCTTAATGTGCACGTCTTCTTTCTAGGCTTTGGACAGGTGATTTCAGGATTGTACAGGACCAAATGCTCCCAAAATAACACCAAATTTTATGATGACCACATTAACAACTAAACGAGGTTCCGAAAGTTGAGACCAGAAAATTTTGGCGTAGAAGAACAAGGAAATAGGATTGAAATACTACAAAATGAAAGAACCAGTGAGGCCAAGAACATGTTCGAAGTAAGGTACTAAGAGAGCTAATACAAGAACGTATAGCTATAGCACCTCTAAATGGAAGTCTGTGTGATCAAGTTGCATTGCTACAGGTGCGAACTGAATTGAAAATTTTGTCATTCGCGTTAGAACAACGATTTTACTTCTGGGCCGAACAGTTTTGCACTCATGGGCCATGAAGACGATGGACGTGAACACGATTGTAACTGCTGAAGCTTACAATGGATGTCTGAAGTGCAAATAATTAAAAATGGAAGATTTAAAAAAGGATGATCAGCTCTATACTTCTATGTATTTAACAAAAATGAACATTCCGAAATTTTTCTCTGTATCTCATGTAATGGTATCAATCGCGCTAATAATGGTAAAATCATGCCGTATCTCGTAGATCATCCTACGAGATCTTAAAGATGAAGCGTGTTGTCACAGTATACAAAGGCCTACAGCCCACAACTAAAATATGGGGTTGTAGGCTTGTAGCTTGCGCATTCAACATTTCACGTTTCATAAGGCTCTAAAGACTGGTTCAGTTAGCCCAGTGTGTATATTACTTAAGGAAATTTCTTACTTGAAAAGTAAAATTAATTTCTTACTTGTTCATTTGTAGTGTTGTGGTTTGTGATGCCCGTCCACAATAAGGCTCGCATAATTTTTATTATCTTGCAGTACTTGCAATCAATAATTAAAATAATTTATTTTTCCTTTTTTTCATTTTTGGGATAATAAAAATTAGTTCCTTGGTATATTCAAACGTACTCGTAACTGCTGCAACGACGAACAACAAAAAAACTAATACAAGATGCAACATGATGATCATCTGAGAGAAGAGAGAAAATTTGGGCGATAATTAGAGCGATCTTTTCAACGATGTTGAATCAAGTCAATTTAAAAAAAAAACATTTTTTTTTTGAAGCATGCATTTTAAGTGTTCTTGTTAAATTCAAGGTACTTTTCAATGAGATGTATATGTCAAATCTTGTCATTAATGATTTCGAGTTTGTGGGATTTCAGTATTTGTACGAATTTAGATCCAAAATAAATAATTTTAAATCAATTTCTAGAGTTACCACAATTGATACTTCCGGTTTACCTGAGTGTGGAAAACGTAAAAATGATCCTTCAATTTGTATCTCTGATGGATGAAAACTTAGATGAACATCGGTTCAGCTTGATTGGTCGATTCGATTTTGTGAAATTGAAGATGGAGGTTGTTGAATCATCTCTGAGGAGGCAGTGGAATCTTAAAGGTAATTGTAAACATATACCTTTTGGTAAGAGTTTTTTCGTTATCAAATTAGAGAAGGATGACGATAAGAATCATATATATTTGGGGAGGTTATTGGGTGTGATCGAATTTCAAGTTCTAAGAATTAGTGAATGGAAAACAAAATTTAAGCCTGAAACTCAAACTTCATTCGTTGCTTTTGTATGGGTACATTCTCCTGGTCTGAGTACATAATATTAGCAAGAGAAGACTATCTTGTACATTTGTAAGTAAGTGGGTAAAAAAAAGGTATACAAGTATATAAAAATACTTTAAAATGAGAAGTTGGCTTTCGTGCCAGTGTGCTTGTGGAAATTGATAGCAAAGTTAATTCTAGATAAGTTGCTGGTAGAAACAAAATATGGTGGATCCTATCAAGCAATCCAGATTCCTAAACTTTCAAAATATTGCAATCTGTGGGTCATTTGTTTGTTGAATGTAGGTTAATAAGAAGAGAACTGGCTCAGAAGGATGGTGAACAGGTTGTTAATAAGATCAGAAGGAACATTAAGCCTAAAGGAGTTAAGATATCAAATCCCGGTACGTTGATACTTGTTTTAACCTGACTACTGGAAAAAAATAATCATATCCCAGTTGTTGAACAGGTTAATAAAAGTTACATAAGTGAGGATGAGGTGGTAGATGTTACTGTTCGTCCAATATTACAGCAAGAGGATGGTTCTTCAAGGAGATTCCATGTTTTATAGAATATAAATAAGGACATCTTAGGCTCCCATTAAAAAAATCATATTTTACGAGTTACTAAAGTGGTTAAAGTAGTTGTTGGTGCTCATTCCGTTAATAAGGTAGTTAACATAATTTCTCTTGCAGTGGCTCTGTTGAAATATAATGGTGGTTGAAGGATTGGTGATGGAAATGCGATTAGTAAAACAAAAAATAAACTAAATAAAGTGGCTAATATTATTACTACTAAATAAAATGCAGCTAGTTCAAGTAATAATTATGGTAAGAATGTGCAAGGGAGAAAAAGTCTTATCTCTTCTGGAAAAATATGGGGTACCAAGTATACCACCAAATTTTAATTCGGGAACCTGTATAGATAAACTTGTCACAATCAATAACACATATTAATTGTAAAGATCTGGTACCTGATACGAAGACAAGTTTAACTTGGAGGATCTAAAAAATCAATATCCAAGTAATAACCTAGTATGTATCTGAACTGTTACAGAACCGAATTCCAACAAAAACAAGTCTTGTAATCTTTCTTTAAAGATATAAATTCTCGAGAATAAATCTTATAAGTTATATACAATCTTTTAAGCATAAAACTATCTAGGTTATTTAACATACTAATTGTGATATTTATATTCCAAGGATAAACAATATAATGTGGAAAAGAAATAAAACAAGACACCATAAATTTTGTTAACGAGGAAAACTGCAATGTGCAGAAGAACCTCGGGACCTAGTCTAAAACTTGAATGCTACACTGTATTAAGCCGCTACAGACACTAACCTACTATCAGATTTCGGAATGGAATGTAGTTAAGACCGAATCGACCTTATGAGAAATTCAGCTTCAGTTGTGCTCCTTTACGTGTCTTGGATATAGCCAAGACTCTCCGCAATACGATTTCCCTTGCTGATGTCTTTTGCAGACCTAGTAGTTGCTTCAACCTAAGTGAAGACTTTTACGACTAATCTTTTTCTAACACAGAGCCTGTTTGATTTCCTTCTGAAGGATATTAAATCAAGGTATGAAAATCTACATGCTATGCGGGATCTTCAAGAAATCAAGATATCAAGGTTGAACTTGTTCTCTTCAAAAGTTATAGAGATGTCTAGTCAAATCTACCTTACAAGAAAAGTCTAAACAACTCAAACCAGAAGTGATTTAGATATCTATTAGAGCATTGATTGGTCGAACTCACAAGTGTTTCAATCTCAAGCTTTTTGTCAAATTTAGTTGTCAAAACTATATCTTAATTTCTAGTCTACAATTAGTTAAGTCTCGGACAAGGATACAAATGTAGTTGAGAAACAGTGGATCACGGCAGTCATCATTGCGTTCTGCCGTTTGAAGGTGAAGATCAACCGAATGTTTTGGAGAACTTCATCAAAAAAAAGGTAAGTGAAGACTAAACCACCTATATATCAAGTTATATTAACTTTTCTATCACTGAGACGATGTCACGTAACTAATTAGACTGTTATGCATATACAAGAATTTCGAGTCAAGTTTATCTTGATAATTAGTTCTCAAAATATAATGACTAAGCTTAATGAACATTTGTTCATACTTGATTAATTTCGGTTAAGGACAGTTTATTGTTCGGAATCAAAATCATGATTCAAGTTTTATCGTTCGAAAATAGCCTAGAACAGTGATATGTGTCATTGATGTTATTCGGAAATGTTTTGAATCGACACTATAGATTCGAATACAGGACAGTGTTATCAGTCTTACGAACTTGGAAAACTATTATATTTCTAAACCTGTATTACATGTACTCGTACACGTAGCAAAGTAGCTATATATCGACTTACAGATTTTTGGTACGCATATTTTTATGCACATCATGTGAAAATCTGTTTAACTCGTGAACAGGATGGGTACGCATACTCGTATGCAAACCATTTTGGAACTTTGGTTATGGTACCGGGATGAGTATCCAAACCGGTATGCAAACTAAAATAGTTTTGTGTTCCCGAACTTAGTTTAATACCCAAACCGGTACGCAAACTATAAAAGTTATGTGAACTCCGGAACCGGTGACAGTCTTTAGGTTTCTAAACTGGTACGCAAACCTAAATAGTTATGTTAACTCCGGAACTTGGTTTGGTTAAATGTTTACAAACCAGTTCACATATTGTGACTGATCCGATTCACGAATAGAAATGGTATTCATACCTTGTACACCTACTAACCATGTCGCTTATATTTTCAAGTGGAATTAAATTATTTCTATGAGATAATTTGCATTTGATTAATTATCTAAAAACACTAGACTTATTTGATCACATGTTTGTGACTCAGAGTTGATGTCTTATGTGTTCATGAAAATGAATATTAAGCTTTTAAGTTAAAACCGGCTAATTTCGGCTAACCATGTTGAACATAGTGTTTGTACATGGTTCAGTTATGATTTCACCTAACAAGAGTGTATATCTTGTTTATGTAAATCAGATTCAAAGATTCATCTAACGGTGGATATTATTTGCTTGGTTCAAAAGCTATCTTAGCTTAAACCTAAAGCAACCTATGCTTTGAATGTCTATAAAAGGGGAACTTCAAGCAACTGGGATCTTTGAATCCAGACACTACTTTTTAGTGTGTCCTAGTTGTATCTAGAGTCGTCCTCTTCTTAACACTTTTAGGGCTTAGAGACTACAAAGTCTTCATAGGGATTCATGAAGCCATGTCAAGTTATCTTTCCTAGATAACTCTTGTATCCTGATCTTGATCGATTGTTGAGCTATTCACTTGATCAAGATAGATAGAAATAATCAAAGTTCTCTTCGTCTCAAACTTTGTTGATTTCACAGGTTTTATACTTGTGAGGTGAATAATAATCTAGGCATAAGTCCGTATTTTGAGGTTAGCTAGACTTTGTGTATTGCTATCGATTTCCACACCTTTGATCAAGTTATTTGATTGTAAAAGGAAATCATATATAGGCTTAATCTGTGGGAGGAAGATTTTGTTTAAAGTATTCAATTGAGTTGAAGCAACTCTTAGTTGGTGTGACGTCAGCTAATTGAATCAATTGCATGGAGTCCTGCTGGGATTCAAGAGGCGTAAGAAGCGCGACTGTACCTTAATCGGTGGGATACCTTTTAGGGCTCAACTACATTCCATTACGAAGTTAATTAGTAGTAGGCTAGTGTCCGTAGAGGCTTAATACAGTTTGGTGTTCAATCTAGACTAGGTCCCGGGGGTTTTCTTCATTTACGGTTTCCTCGTTAACAAAACTTATGGTGTCTGTGTTATTTCTTTTTCCCCATTATGGTTTTTATCTTTATAATTGAAATATCACAGGTTGTGCGTTGATCAATCATAGTAGATACATCCGACCTAGTTTGTTGGATATGACTTGATTGATTCTTGGATATTGGTCTTTGGTACCGTCCAAGTAATCTCTTTGTGATTAGGTTCACGGATTTGTTTCTGTAAACGTTTTAATCGCAATAGAGAGATATAACTCTATATACTATTCCTTGATTGAGTTTAACTCTCGGAGTTATATTGAGTTTGTCCATATAGATTGCCTAAGAAAAAAGTGGTGGTGTATGTGGAATCAAGTTTGTTAGAGCATAGCTCGGTTGAACTCACCAAGCGTTGGTATGTTAAGTTTGGTTGTCATATTTTAGTGTGTCAAAGCTCATCTAAATTCGCTCAATTAAATACTAGAGTCAACTTCGTTTAGGTTAGACTAGAAAGTCTAGGAATGTTGAGACATACAAGTATTACTCTGAAGACCTGAAGAATGTGAAGAAGTAGCGAACTACAACGACGATATCATCCTTCCAGTTGAGGTTAGTAATATTGACTTGAACTGTTTCATTCCTAACGTATCTTTCAAGTCATGCTATATTGAAAACATAACTGAAGTTGTATATACTGTACATATTGTATAATATTGGTCCGGTTATTCATTACAAATCTTTGGATGACCAATATGTGTGAGATGGTAGAACCGATCTTAACTATGTTATGTATCTTGGTATAACTAATCACAATGCCTGACTTATGATTTGGTATGACTGGTTTTTATTAATTGGTGTAACCGATCCTAAGTAATCACCATGTGTTGGTATGATCGATCCTTGTAATTGGTGTGACGATCCTAGTAATTGGTGTGCCCGATCACGAGTGTTGTGTAATCGATCCTTGTAATTGGTAACATGTCCTGGTAACTGGTGTAACCGGTCCTGGTAATTGGTGTAACCAATCACAAGAAATACCATGTCTAGATAGAACTGATCCTTGTAACTGGTGTAAACGATCCTAGTGACTGGTGTGACCAATCACAAGTATTTCCATATTAAGGTATAACCGATCCTAGTGATTGGTAGAACCGATTGATCTCATGTATGTGATTTGATATTTGATCAATCAAATAGTAGTCATGGAATACAGGTCAACCAATTCTAAACTTGTTTGGTAGTGTGGTATAACCGATTCCAAGAATGTAAATCCATGTAAATATGAAATAAGGATTTACAGTGAAAAGATGTCAACATACTTTGAACACGTACAGTAACTCTTATCATTTATTGTTCAAAGATATTCCTTAGTACTCAAGGATATCCTGTGCTGAGATAAATTAAGAATCTTGTTAGAGAACTGCTCGGTTGAACTCGCAAGCGTTGCTATCTCAAGCTTGTTTGTCAAGTTTAGTGATCAAAACTATAAGTCTTGATTTCTAGTCTACTTATAGTAATGTCTCGGACTAGGATAGATTGTGTAATTGAAGACGAAGAACTACAAAGGAGAGCTTATGGAACTTCATCGAAAAAAGTTATGTGGAGACTGAAACTCATCTATCACTTAGAAAGTCTATTTCTACTCTATCTCCTTCTTGAGACAAAAGTCGTATTACTATGGTATTCGATTATACACATTTGATATTTCGAGCTGAGTTTAACTCGCGTACATATTTCTCGTAATATGTGTTGGTAAGCTTTTGCTTCAACCAAGTTCATCTTATATTCTTGACGCAAGTCAAAAGATGATCATGTGAAAATCGCCAAGTAACATCTTACATGATTTGTATGATACAAACATTTGATGTAGACTCGGAATGTTTCATATTGATTATTTTAGTAACTTGAAAATCGCTTTGATGCTAATAGTTAGTGAAAACAACTATTTTCATCCTCTAAGAATGTTTCAATGATTGAAATAGAGTTTAAAACACTTAACCATAATTGGATTATAGACATAGTATGCGTACTTGCATATATGTTGATCCAAGACCGGTATAGTATGCATACCCATATACGTACTGGGAAGGTTAGGTGAAGTCCGGGAGCCTTGGTATGCGTACCCGTATGCGTACTGGCGAACTCAGTTGAAGTTCGGGAACTTTTGTATGCGTACCCGTATGCGTACTAATTCAACTGTTGCTTTGGATGTGTGATAGTATGCATACCCGTTCGCAAACTGTTTGACACAGTCCAAGTCCGGCTACTTAAGTATGCGTACTCGTTTACATACTTGAGTGGGTTAAGTTCTAGAATCGGTTTGTTCATGAACCAATACGTTTATATAATAAGGAATGCAATCTTTAGCAAACCGTGGCTATAATGTTCATGACTTGATTCGAGTGAATCAAAATCTATTTTGCTTCAATTGTGTCTTGTATACTTCTATGAGAATATAAACAATTGAACAACTCTATAACTGTTTTCATTTTAGTCATTTGAACTAGTTGTTGATAAAATGAATATGGTTGATAAGAAAGTATTCATATGGCTAACTTCGGTTAACTATTATTGAGCCAACAAGGTGTACACGTTTAGGTACGGTTACTCATATCTAAATGAAGGTACATTTCATTTGTGTATAACAAGCTAAGACCATCTAATGGTGGAGAGATATTGCTTTGGTTTCAAGTAAACTTAGTTTGGCTCTTAGATCAGGTTTCATCTAACGGTGAATATTGATTGCTTTGTTTCAAAGCTATCAAACCCTGATTTGAAAACTATATAAAGGAGAACTCTAGCAACTGGGAAACCTAATCCCCACACCTCCTGTGTGATACTAGTTGTGACTAGATTCGATTTTCCTTTAACCTTAGGTTTTTCACGAAACCCTGTAGGTTAAAGACTTGAAGACTTCATTGGGATTGTGAAGCCAAACCCAACTAGTTGCGTGTTCTGATCTTGTTGTTTTCTATCGTGATTGAGCACTATTTTCTCTAAGATTTGGTCGAGTTTTAATCTCCGATAGGCAAGATAAAAAGTAGTCACAAACATCTTCGTCTCATCATTTGTGATTCCACAATATCTTGTTTCGCTACCATACGATTAAGATTATTGTGAGGTAATTGGTATTTTTAGGATGTTCTTCGGGAATATAAGTCTGGTATATCAATTGGTTCCTGTTCACCTTGATTTATCAAAATATGGAACAAAACTCATAGGTTTATCTGTGGAAGACCGATTTATCTTTACAATAGACTTTTCTGTGTGAGACAGATTGGTTTATCAAGTCTTCGACTTTGGGTCGTAACAACTCTTAGTTGTGGGTGAGATCAGCTAAGGGAATCAAGTGCGAAGAATCCGGCATGGTTCTAGAGGCGTAAGGAACGCGACTGTACCTTGATCAGTGTGAGATTGGTTAGGGCTCAACTACATTCTAGTCCGAAGTTAACTTGGAGTGGGCTAGTGTCTGTAGCGACTTAATACAGTGTGGTGTTCAAATCTGGACTAGGTCCCAGGATTTTTCTGTATTTGCGGTTTCCTCGTTAACAAAATTTCTGGTGTTTGTGTTATTTCTTTTCAGCATTATATTTTTTTATATAATTGAAATATCACAGGTTGTGTGTAGTTCAATCAATTAGATAATCCAACCTTTGGTTGTTGATATAAATTGATTGACACTTAAAGATTGGTCTTTGGTACTGTTCAAGTTGTTTCACATAATAATCAGCTCACGGATTTCTATGAGTAAATTTTTGATGGGGGCATGGGGGACAAATGATAAGTTGACACGTGTCTTTTATATTAATTGATTCACATGAATTCTGTTTCCAAAAATACAAACACCAATTAAGATAATCAATTTTCTCTCCAAAAATACACTTCTTTTGTATTTTTGGAAACATAATTAATGGGAATCAATTAATATCAAAGACATGTGTCAACATATCATTTGTCCCTCATGCCCCCTTCAAAAAACGCCCCCATCAAAAATTTATTCCTGTTTGATTTGCTGATTACATTGTGAAACAGGGATACAACTTTTTGATATATTTACATTGATTGAGTCTGACTGTCTAGTTGATTCTCATGGAATTATATTGGAGTTGTCCATACAGATTACTAAGCGAAATATTGGGTGTGGTTGTTAGACCCCCGCTTTTTCAATTGGTATCAGAGCAGGGAAACACGTTCAAAACCTTACAAATCTGTGATTGTAGTGATCTGACTCTATGGACAGAAGTGCTATCTCTATAAACGTACCACCAGTCTTCGATGGCTCGAATTACTTATAGGGGAAAATTGTTATGCGTTCCTTTCTTCAAGCGCGTGATTTTCAATCATGGGTCTTTGGTGTTAATGGATATGATCCTCCGGTTGTTACAATAGGCACTGTAATAGTTCCAAAGGATATTGGTGATTATGATGCTGTCGAAATTCTTGCTGCAAAGCAAAATTATGACGGATTGAATGCAATCATCCATGTTATTACCCCAGATCTTCAGCACCATGTGCTACGTGCACTCGGTCTAAAGATGCTTAGGATATCTTAGAAACCGTATTTGAAGGGAATACCTGTGAAAAAGAAGCTAGGGTTCAAAACCTAAATTCTGATTGGGAAAACCTTCGTATGGCAGATGCCTATTCCTGAAAAAGACATTGTGATTAAAATTCTCAGATCATTGCCCTCTAGATACGATTCTAAGAAACATGCCATCGTTGAAGGAAATAACCTTGATGTGCTTTCCAGAAATACTCTAGTTGGGAAGTTAAAGATCTTTGATCATGAGCATGTATCCAAGTCTGGAAAGGATATTGCTTTCAAAGCACAAAAGAACACTAAATTACTTGATAAAAGTAAAAGTGTTGGCATCTCTGAAGATGATCTTTCTGAGACTGATTCATCATATGAAGATCTTGACAAGTCAGTCTCTTTGATCACTAGATAGTTTAGAGATCTTCTTTTGAAGAGAAGTAAACGGTTTACTAGAGATAAACGTAAGTCATCAGTTAAACCTCATAATCGTATTCCTATTAAAAACAGGGATACTGATGATACCGATGACGAGGATATGCCACAGTGCTTCAAGTGTAAAGGCTTTGGTCATTTTGCAAATGAGTGGCCAAATCGTAGAAAATACACTGGAAACAAAGGTCTTGATGCAACTCTTGATTAAATGTCTGATCATTATGATTCTAATGAAGATGAAAAATCAAGTGTTGCACTCCTCAGTGAAAATATTGATTTTGATAATTGTAGCAATATGTATATCAATCTCGACATTCTTTCGGGAGAAACTTCAACCACCTTGGAGGATAAAATGGACTTCGATTTGTCTACTGAAAATTATGTTTCTAATCTTTCAGGTTTTACCATTTGTCTAGCAGCCTGCACAACCATGACGTCTGAACCATCCTCCACATTGACATGTTCTTATTGTACTCTCAGGGGTCATGAACTCTCCAAATGTTTCAAGTACAAACATAAGATAAGATATGTCAAAAAACTTCAACGAAGAGCAAATCGATTGGCCAACAGGCTCAAACTTGTTCAGAAATCGTCTAAGGTATGTAATCTCATCTCTTCCCCGAATAAGTTAATTAGACCACTAAAGAAAAGAATTCGGTCTAAACAGTCCGCGAAACAAGGTTCTAAGAATTCCATTCAAGAAGGTTATGGTGGACAGATTGTTGTTCACCCCAGCACAACTTAATTAAATGTGTTGGTTGTATATCTTGTCTCATGTGCCTGGTTCAAAAAGAGACAAGAATTTGCACTTTTCAGGCTTTAGGAAAAGATAAAAAGATTTTCATGTTTCTTCTTTTTCGTCTTGTTTTCACCTTTTTGGAATTCTTCCATCTTTTCATATCTAATTGATATTCGAAGGACTTTCCTCTGAGAAAAAGCGGGGGTCTAACAATCTCACCCAATATTTCGCTTAGCAATCTGTATGGACTAACTCCAATATACTCTCAAGAGAATCGACTAGACAGTTAGACTCAATCTTATAAAAAGTATATCAAAGAGTTTATATCTCAATCTCTCAATTAAATCCGCAATCAAACAAATATAATTTGCGAGCCCTATTGAATACAAGAGAGATTACTTGAACGGCACAAAAGACCAATGTTCAAGGATCAATCAATTTCAATCAACAACCAAAGGTTGGATTTACTAATTGATCGATTCAACGCACAACCTGTGATATTTCAATTATATAACAAAATATAATGCGGAAAAGAAATAACACAGACACCAGAAGTTTTGTTGAAGAGGAAACCGAAAATGCAGAAAAACCCCCGAAACCTAGTCAAGATTTGAACACCACACTGTATTAAGCCGCTACAAACACTAGCCTACTCCAAACTAACTTCGGTCTGGACTATAGTTAAACCCCAATCAATCTCATACTGATTCAAGGTAAAGTTGCGCTCCTTACGTCTTTGATCCTAGCAGGATACTACGCACTTGATTCTCTTAGCTGATCTCACCCACAACTAAGAGTTGCTACGACCCAAAGTTGAAGAATTGATAAACAAATCTGTATCACACAGAAAAGTCTATAGGAATAGATAAATCTGTCTCCCACAGAAATACCTACGAGTTTTGTTCCGTCTTTTGATAAATCAAGGTGAACAGGAACCAATTGATATACCGGACTTATATTCCCGAAGAACAGCCTAGAAATATCAATCACCTCACAATAATCTTAATCGACTAGTTAAACAAGATATTGTGGAAACACAAACGATGAGACGAAGGTATTTGTGACTACTTTTCTATCTTGCCTATCGGAGATATAAATCTCAAGACAATCTTACGATTGTACTCAATCACGATAGAAACAGCAAGATCAGATCACGCAACTACAGAGAAAATAGTTGGTCTGGCTTAAGAATCCCAATGAAGTCTTAAGTCTATAACCTACAGGGTCTCGTGAGAAACCTAAGGTTAAAGGAGAATCAACTCTAGATTATACAACTAGTATCACACAGGAGGTGTGGGGATTAGATTTCCCAGTTGCTAGAGTTCTCCTTTATTTAGTCTCCAAATCAGGGTTTGCAATCTAAGTTACCTTGGTAACAAAGCAATCAATATTCATCGTTAGATGAAAACCTGATTATATTCAAGATAATATCTTTCAACCGTTAGATCGAACTTAGCTTGTTATACACAAATGAAATGTAACTTCATATAGGTTTGAGTAACCGTACCTAAACGTGTACACTTAGTTGGTTCAACAATAGTTAACCAAAGGTTAGCCATATGAGCACTTTCATATCAACCTTATTCATCTTCACCATAACTAGTTAAAATGACTCAAATGAACTAGTTAGAGAGTTGTTCAATTGCTTATATCTTATAGAAGTATATAAGACACAATCGAAGCAAAACCGGTTTCGATTCACTGGAATCGATTCATGAACATTATAGCCACGGTTTGCAAAGATTGCATTCCTTAATATATAAATGTTTAGTTCATGAACAAACCGATTTTAGAAAGTAACCTACTTAAGTATGCATACGGGTACGCGTACTTAAGTAACCTGATTGAGTTTGTTTTCACTTTCAAACTCCAACAGAAATTCACGGACATGAACTTTCCGCCAGTATGCCTACGGGTACGCATACTTACCCGGATTTCAACCAACCGCCAGTACGTGTACGAGTACCCATACTTTGGGTTCTCGGTTTTGGACTTTTACACAAATGTGAGAACACACCATGTTTATATCCAAAGGTGGTTACATGTTCTAAATTCTCAATTTAATCATTGAAACTTTCTTAGAGAATGTTATATAGTTGTTATTCACAAACAATTTTTCATCAAAGCGATTTTCAAGTTATTGAAATATTCAACATGACTTTCGTCACGATTAAAGATGAACTTGGCCAAAGCGAAAGCTTACCAATACATATTTCGAGAAATAGATAAGCGAGATAAACTCGGCTCGAAATAGCAAATGTGTATAATCGAAGTCTATATAGCAATACGACTTTTGTCTCAAGATAGGAGATAGAATAGATAGACTTTTGAGTGATAGATAAGTTCAAGTCTCAACATACCTTTTTGTCGATGAAGTTCCACAAGTTCCTTGAGTAGTACTTCGTCTTTGCATGATGAACGTCGTGGAGTCTATAGCTAACCTACACTTACTATCCTAGTCCGAGACTTAGCTATAAGTAGACTAGAAATCAAGACTTATAGAATTCGACCGAGCAGTGCTCTCCCCCTTTGTCAATTTTAGTGACAAAACTATCAATTCATAAGGAATACAAAATAATTAAACTTTGTAGCTTCTCATCCAAATGCTTGATCTCATTGGTTCTTCAACATTACCCGAAATCTTCGTCACTTCCAAGTACTCCAATGATTCTAAAGATGTCCAGTTCAGCATCATCGTTGTTGAAGATCCGTAGCCATAACAATGAGTAAACAATAGCTCTCAACCATTGTTATACAGTGTCATAGTATTATTACACAGCATCAAAGTTCAATTGTATCACAACTTTGACAACAATACTATGGTGATATGTATCACTCCCCCTTAGTCAATATTTCATCTCACATGAAAACCACTCCCCCTTACATAATGATCCGAAAACCATATGTATTTGTAGTGTTAACTACACATTAACTACACATTAATAATCCATTGTTAACAGACTCCATTCTGTGTGTGATTGATCACAAGAGATTCAAGTGGTGTTGTGCAGGTGTTTATTGAAGATTGAAGAAGATTTGAAGACGAAGAAGATTTCTTATTAATTCTCATATCCTTGTGTGTGCACAAACCTTGATTGGCTGGGATCCAACTAGAATCGGATTTATTCGATTGATTAGTTGCGTGAGATCGACATTCTCAATATATCTCTTTAGGATTTATTTTCATTGTGTGCGAATCTAAACTTAACTACATTTGTAGTTATTGGATAGATTGATCTAACCAGGCAAAGGAGTTTATTAGATTAAACGGAAGATCCTTTGCGTATGACTTGAGATATCTTTATCTTGAAAGAATCAAAAGAGTTGTTACCAAACATATTTGTTGTTCCTTTACTTTTTGGAATACGATCCAAAGGAATTGTACCAGTGCGTGACCTTCGAAGTCGGAAGCGCAGGGATACTGAGGGAACTAAGTGAACTAGGGGTAGTTGCATGGTCTCAACTATACGAAGTTGATGTAGATTTTGTATAGCGGCTTAATTATGAGAGTATTCAATTCTGGACTAGGTCCTGTGGTTTTTCTGCACTTGCAGTTTTCCTCGTTAACAAAATCTTGCTGTATGATTTACTTTTGTTTTCAACAAATATATTTGTTTATATAATTTAAAGTAAATTACACAAACGTTAACTGCGATATACTTGATAGTGATCCTATAGAGTTTGGTTAAGTATGAACCTATTAGCAAGTATCACACTTTGGTAGTCGTATTATCTCAATCTCGTATCCATAGACAATCACACAAAGTGTGAATACCGATTTGTTGCATTGTCTCGACTCTGTCTATAGACGATCACTTTCGGTAAGAGGACTTATACGTTGAAAACAAAAAGA
>JAJJMB010011752.1:778853-1010627 GCA_023531105.1 Papaver atlanticum | reverse complement strand
TGCCAGCAACTGGTGCAACAGCAAGGATGGCTAAACCATTCAGTCAGGGACTCAGGGATCGAGGAGTGTAGCAAGACTATTCAGGTTTGTGTGGTTCCGTTTGTTTTTATCTGGTGACGGTATCCTGTCGTCAACTGCTTTTCCTAGTACTAAATGTTATGCTTCTGTGCAGCTCAAAGACACTTGGTGATGATTTGATTGTTAGTGATCTTGGAACTAGTAACTCCTGTGAGGCGGCGACGGAAGGAAAGGTAAGTTTAAATCGTTTTCAAGATAGTTTGCTCATGTGTTGTTAATGTTCGTCTTACCTGTGAATAAGAAAAAAAATCAGGTTGTTTTACGTGGATACTAATTTCCTTTTGCTATGCAGCTGCCAGCAACTGGTGCTATAGCAAAGACGGCTAAACCTCTTGATAACGACGTGATTGGAATTGATTTAGGAATTACCAACTCATGCGTGGCAGTGATGGAAGGCAAGGTAAGTTTAGATTTTTGCGAGTTAGTTTAAGCCTGTGGTTCTTAATCTTCCGTCTCCTTGGGAAATTTTTCGAAAGTTGACTAATGGTTGCTGGTGTTGTTACAGATTGTTAAGGTCATTGAAACCAAACCATCCGTTGTTGTTTTCGACCAGAATGGAAAACAGCCCATGTGGGTACCAGACAAGCATCAAGCAATTCCTGACCAAGCAAACTATGTATTTGCCACAAAGCTTATCATTGGTAGAAGATTTAATCATCCGCAGACACATGCATTGGTTAAGATGGTGCCACAAGATTGTTGAGGTTTTCAATGGGGAGGCGTGGGTGGATATTAATGGACAGAAGTATTCACCCTTTCACGTTAGTGCTATCATACTTGAAAAGCTGAAGAAGAGTGCAGAAGCCTATCTTGGGAAGGTTGTCTCAAAAGCTGTTATAGCCGTTCCTGCTTACTTCAATGATGCTCAGCGACGCGCTACAAAGCGAGCAGGGGTGTTTGCGGGGTTAGATGTTCTGAGGATTATTAGTGAGCCGTATGCAGCTGCTCTCGCCTACGGTCTTGACAATAAGGACAGACTAATAGCAGTGTTTGACCTGGCTGCTAGAACCTTTGATGTTTCTATCCTTGACATTTCCAACGGTGCTTTCGAGGTAATGCATTACTTTGACTGTGTTTTTGGTATAAAAGTTTTGCTTACTTTTCTAGCCATTGTTAACTTGGTTTTCTACACAGGTCAAAGCTACTAACGGTGATAGATTCTTGGGCGGTGAATATTTTGACAACACCCTGATGGAATACTTGGTCCATGAGTTCAAGAGGACTGAGACAATTGATTTATCAGAGGATAGATTGGCTCTTCAGAGGCTGAAAGAGGCAGCTGAGAAAGATAAAATTGAACTGTCATCTACCTCTCAGACAGTGATCAACTTGCCCTTTATCGCAGATGATGCTTCAGGTGCTAAGCACTTGAACATCACCATTACCAGGACGAAGCTTGAATCGCTAGTGGATCATTTGATACAGAGAACGAAGAACCCATGCAGGAGCTGTTTGAAGAATGCTGGTGTCTCAGTGAAAGACATCGATGAGGTTATTCTTGTTGGAGGAATGACTAATGTACCCAGAGTTCAGGAAGTAGTGGCTGAGATCTTCGGCAAGAGCCCAAGTAAAGGGGTAAATCCCGATGAAGCTGTTGCATTGTGTGCTGCCATCCAGGGCGGTATCACTCCTCCGTCGCCTCAGAAAAGACAGGTTAGTTCGCAGGTTATTTGGCATTAATTCCTTTGAATGTTTATTTACTTTCTTCGTATCCTCTTATTCTCATATGCATATTTGTGTGCTGTTTCCTTTTTCAGCATGTGTTGTCAACTCCTATTGATTGGAGAGAGAAGGGGGCCGTCTCCTCTGTAATGAACCAAGGGAAGTCTGATACATGTTGGGCGGTTGCACCCATTTCCGCACTGGAAAGCTTGGTCTTCATCAAAGATGGTATCTTAGAGAAACTATCTGTTCAACAAGTCGTCGATTGCGCAGTTAAAGGTGGATATCGCGGAGCAGAAGGCCATTCCCCTGCATATGAATTCTTTTTTAGACATGGAGTTTGTTATGACAAGGATTATCCATATACTGGTTTGAAACAAGATTGTGATAGAAGCAAAGCTCCCGTTGTGTTCATTAAGGGATACAACAATGTCCCGACTGGTAATCATCATATCATCTCAGCTCTTAGAAAACAGCCACTTACCGCAGTGTTAAGTGAGGCATTTGTGGAGTCTCCCTCGTACCTGGATTATCGTGGTGGAATTTGTTATGGTGATGAAAGTTATGTGGCATTACCTAAACACTCACCTGCCCATATGGTATGTCTTGTTGGCTGTAACACTAACGAAGATGGTGTAAGGTACTGGATCATCAAGGACTCAAAGGGGCCAGAATGGGGTAACAATGGGTATTTACATCTTCATATGAGTGGAGAGTGGATCGACGGTGTTGGAGATGTAAATCAAGATGTATGCTATCCGATAATGTATAGGTAACGTAACAACAATTCCTAACACCATCAGCCTTTTCTTATTTTAGTTTTTATTCGTATTGTTATTATTCAGATTTTGATCTTTTTGTTTTCTTCTAACAGCACAATGGCTGAGCGACTCACTGAAGAACAAGCTTCTGATTTGAAGGAAGCTTTCAGCAGATATGACGAAAATGCAGATGGCTGTATAGCCACCAAAGATTTGGGTGCACTGATAAAATCTCTTGGTGAAAATCCTTCAGAAGCTGAAGTGCAGAGCATGATGGTTGCAGTGGACCCTGATCAAAGTGGAACTATTGGTCTTCTGAATTTCTTAAACTTAATGGCAGAAATGATGTTTGCAAGAGAAAATGTAGAAGAGGCTAATGAGTTATTTAGGGCTTTTGACCGGGATCAAAGAGGTCTGATCTCAATTACTGATTTAAGGCGTGGGTTGGTGAACAAAGGAGTACTTATATTTGAAGATGAATGGGACAAGAAGTTTAGAGAGGCTGATGTGGACGGAGACGGTTTGCTAAATTTGAATGAATTCATTAGGATGATATCAGGATGATATCTTTCTAGTTGTAGCATTATCAACACCCCCCAACTCTCTTCAGGTATTTTCTCTTGCTCAGATGTTCCTTCTTTTTCACCATAAGGGTGTTTAATAGTTTTCACTTACGGAAGTAATCATTGAATTGTCTTTCTATTATGCAATTGGTAGACATATTTTAATTATAAATAATCACTAGTCTTAGTTAGATATTTTGTAGAGTACTATATTTTTATATTATAACTTGATTTAGGTGTGTTTTATAAGCTTTATGGGATTCTTCTATTCTACTGTGAAGGATGGGTTCATTTGACCTTTGATTCCTAAGTTCCTTGGCTGCATATGGAAAAACTGCATGCTGTATGTCATCCGGAAATGAAAAGATGCATCTCATACCAAGTTAATGACACATATCTTTGCTTTGCTTTACTAAAGGGTAGTTCCAGGGATAGGCGTTTCATTAGTTCTCACCACCTTCTGTTGGCGAGAACACTAAACTAGTTTAAATGTGATAATATACATATCACTCTATTGCATTCAGTGTTAAAAGAAACTGTGAAGGCGACGCGAGGTGTTTTTGCTAGAAAAATTAACAATAAACATGGCTCTTTCAGAATATGCAATCATCATGTTATTAATTAGTCTCACTTGGACAAACTAATCTACTGCCCCTATTTACAAACAGGCCAGTCGTATTTTCTTCTCTGCATACGCAATAGCCTTTATTTTGTATAACCTTCTCTATACACTTGAAATATTTACATCATCGTGTGTATATTTAGGCCTTGATCCAAAAGAAACATGTATAGCCATTACGGGGACAAAAAAAAAAAAGTATATTTAGGCCTTTGGACATGGTTAAAAAAACATTTGACACATGCCTCGAGGCTTGAGGCACATATTTTTGGGCCTTATCATTATTTTTATTTTTATTTTGAATCAGTACTTGTGCCTTTTGGCCTTGCTAATTATCTAAGTTGCTGCTTAATTCGTTTTGACTCCATTCAAGCATCGTATTTCGGTAGCCATGATATTACACATTCCTGCTTGGGAGGTGGGTGAGATGTCAACAGATTCATGTCGCCAAATGGGTTTTTTCTTGTAAACTGAATGGCTGACATGTTGGTTGACTCTAGATAGAAAGTGCGGCCAAGTAAGTCCAACTGATAGAAGGACATGCTAAATTTAGAATATTTAGGCTCATTGTTAACCACAGGTAGGTAAACTGTGCTAAATGTTTCCATTTGAACCCACATCATGTCCTAGGTTTTGCAAGTTGTAGTTGCTTCCTGGATCTTTGCTTCTAAACTAAGATTTTCATTTTCTTTGCTTGATGATGTATGCTTTAAGTCTGAATCAGATTCCACGTTGCGTGTTCCATGTTTAAGTTGTAAAATTTTCTGGCTGCTGGTCTGATTTAATGCATTTATTCTCCTATGTCTCAACAAAACTGATACTGCAATTGCCAGATGACCCTGATTGGAAAACTTTTAATTTGTCTTTGTGCAGAATGAGCTCGATTACGGTGCCGAGGAACCCCACCCAATGTCTCCCAGATTGCTAACCCAACAACATTACAGCA
This sequence comes from Papaver atlanticum, assembly GCA_023531105.1. Classification (NCBI taxonomy): domain Eukaryota; kingdom Viridiplantae; phylum Streptophyta; class Magnoliopsida; order Ranunculales; family Papaveraceae; genus Papaver; species Papaver atlanticum. The sequence goes on along the minus strand of JAJJMB010011752.1, from coordinate 1,005,998 downwards.
CCCCGCAACAAAGGTCAGCTTAGTGCTGTCAATGGAACTGGCCAGTTCCAGTTCTATTAGATATCATGTGGGGATTAACAATATTTCCATTTGTTCAGCTGTGAATACTACTTGGAATGATTTTAATTTAACTAAAACGTTTAATTTAACAACATCAGTGAAAATAAAATACTATGATGACATCAGCTGTTTGAGATTCTCAATCCTGTCCACCCATTCTTCATTTTCAAAGAATCCATGATCCTGATCAAAGGAGAAAAGGGAATTATGTTTTTTTTTTTTTTTTTGAAGCATGAAAAGGGAGTTTATGTTAAGGTATCCTGATCAAGGTATCTCCACCTTTTTTTTTTTTTTTTTTTTTAAGCAAAGTAAAAAAGAAAATAAAACACTACTCCCTATGATCACCACATAGGCAAGGTAATAACCAAACTGGTGGAACAGACCACACCATATGACAACCATTTGACTTGGCCCACTGGGCAAGTTCGTGGGCTACATTATTAGCCATACGATTAACATATACAAAAGATAGATATTGAAAATTTGGAATTAGGGCTTTAATATCTTGAAAGAGGTGGTGAGTTCTTTGATCTCCAATGAAGTTCTTCTCGTTGATCTTCTCAATGATTACAGCAGCATCACTCTCGATCACAATCTTTTCTTCTTTCCTTTTCAGAGCTATCTTTAGAGCATCCCTGATTGCAAATACTTCCGCTTCTTTTGCAGAGAAACAAACTAAATTAGTTGATTCAGCTAAGATGTAGGAATGTTCTTATTATTATACTGATCCCCCCAATTGTCGAGTTAGGATTCCATGCACCTTCTGTGTTGATTTTAGTCCACCCTACAAGTGGAATCTGCCAAGTAGAGTCGGTAAGATTCACAGTTGTTGCTGCCATTCTTCGAAGTATAGGAGTCCTATTAGAAACCCCCAACATCGATTTAGCCCTTGCCATAATAGTTCCTGGATCCTCTTGTTTTGTATTATGAACTATACTATTTCTATTATCCCAAATGGACCAAAGCAGGCAAGCCATCAAGGGAAAGTTTTCTGATCTGCCAGAGGAATCCTTGTATGGATGCAGTTGAAGCCAAAACCTAGTCCATTGCTGAAAAGTATAGTTGACAAACTGCCGGTTTTGAACATTGATCATATTCCACACACCGGCAATCTTTTTGCAGGTCACTAAAGCGTGCATAATGGATTCTGTTTTCATCTTACACTTGGGACAGAGATGGTCAGATATATGTATACGCTTATGAAGAATCTTCATCACTGGTAAAGCTCCTTTTAGAGCCTTCCACACAAACAATTGTACTCTTGCAGGTATGTTTAGTTTCCACACAACCATCCATAAATCAGCATCAGAAGTGTCACCACTCACACTAAGCACGGAATAGGCTGATTTTGTAGAGAAGGTGCCATCCTTAGATGGTATCCAAATTCTTCTATCACTAAACGTCTCGATACTTAAAGGGATTTGTTCAATCAAATCTTTGGAAGATTGATCCAACACATCACTCAATTTTGCCGTATCCCAAATTCTTAAATCTTGATCTATTAGATCCACCACCCTTAGATTTTTATTAGGCACAGTGTTGGCTTTTGGTGTGGCGGTCCCTTTTCCATGGATCCAATTGTCACACCAAGGGTCAATGTAATTTCCTTCCCCCACCACCCAAGTAATAAAGGGCTTAATCTTGCTCATGGTGCGGTGGAGGCATTTCCAAGCCCAAGAGGCAGTAGTTGGACAATTAGCATTTAGAGCATCTGTGTTAGAATAGTACTTTGCTTTTAGTACTTGAGCTAGAAGAGAACTAGGGTTCTCAATCAACCTCCACACACTCCTGGATAACATAGTTAGATTATTGATTTCGCTATTCCTAAATCCTAATCCCCTTCTTTCTTGGTTTTACAAATACTCTCCAAAGCAATTAGGTGCAACTTTCTTTTTTTGGTTCTTGGGTCCTCACCCCACCAGTATCTATTAAGATGAGAATCTATTTTATGACATAAGTTTTTGGGAATTAGGAAGATTGCCATTTGATACAAAGACATAGCTTGTCCAACATGTTTCACTAATGTGGATTTGCCAGCCTGAGATAAAAACTGTGTCAACCATCCATTAACTCTTTTCTCCACAGAGTTAAGTAGAGAAATGTGTGTTTGAGTCTTAGACTTCAGTATGGTTATAGGTGCACCCAAATATTTCTCTCCCAGACTAAGATTTTTTATGTTCATAATTTTTGCCAGATTTTTTTTGTGTTTTGGGTGAATCTTTCCACCAAAAAACAAACCTGATTTGTTAAAATTGATTTCCTACCCACTTGCTTTACAATAAGTTTGTAGGCAGTCTCTTATGGCATGGAAGTCAGAGATTATTGCTTTGGTGAATAAGAGGCTATCATCCGCAAACGGTAAGTGGCTGAAAACTGGCGCTGTTTAGCGCATTTGATTCCACCTAAACCAAATGAAACCATTATCTTTGGATGATGAAAAAAGAGCTCTTGACATTTTCTCTTAACTAAACAAATCAATCGTAATTACAACTGTTAACATTTTTTCATTTTAACGAAAATAGATGATTAATTGTCAATTACTAGCATTTTTTCTTGGAACCTACGAGTAGTTGTGTCTTCCACCTAACGAGTTATGTATTAGAAAAAAATTAGTACCCATAATTAGATGATTCCGAGATCGTCATTATCGTCATCAACAACGACTAATTATTCGTATTAAATAGTAATTCAAAATTAATAATATTTTGCAGACGTCACACTTAGTTTTTTATTATTGGATCATTGTACTATATGCATTATTTGTTGTTGTTAGTGCAAATTTTCAGCTGATTGAATTAGTTTATTAAACCCACGTCTTAACCCTACAATTTATTTAAATGTCACTTGATATGAAACAACTCGAATATTAAGATTCAGTATCTCTATTACCGTTCAAGGGTATGTTTCGAAAACTAAAACATATTCCCATGTACTTAATTAAGAAGTTGGTAAGTACGTTTAATCAAATGTCAAATGATTCCATGAACCCTAAAATATATTTTTCGTCCTTGTGGTTCTTCTCCTGAGAATTATATCTAGCAATTATGCTTATCGGAAACACGACATTGTTGATTCCTAAAGTAAAATCAACCCTTCGCGTCACACCTTTATTTTTATTTTTTTTCTACATATTATCAAAGTAAATTGTTGATTTAAAACCCAACAAGTACTCTAATAATTGAGCTAAAAATTTTATGAGAAAGCTCACGCAATAATTAAGAATAGACATTACTTGAACTAATATAATGTCAATGAATGATTACGTAATGTAACGCGGGGGACTGTTTATACAGTCACTGATAAAGACTGATGAGCACCGATCTAACCATTCGATCGATCGTCAAATGATGATGATAATTAACGTTAGTCGTAGGCTTCTTTTTTACTTAGTTTATTCATTGATTTTGTTAAACAAGTATCAAAACGCAATTGATTACGCGTTTACTAGTGACAATGATAAAAAACATATTCATCCTTGTGGGGGGCGGGGGCAGAGGTGTAAATTGGGCTGTGCCAGCACGAGCCCAGCCCAGCCCAGCACGCTAAAATCTGAGCACAACCCAGCACATGATTTAGCACAGCACGTTAGTTTCGTGGGATGTGCTGGGTTAGCCTAATCGGCACAGTAGCATAGCACAGCACGCGGCACGAATAAGCACGTGGCCCATCCCAGCACAACACGTTAAGAAAGCACGTCATAGCATGCACAAGTACACCGTATAGCAATGCAAAATACATTACATTTCGTGTATATTTCACAAAAGAGTCTTTATTCTAGCTAGTTTTTGACATTTTATCATTGTTATGCTGGCTTATTTTTATAACAACACATATAATACCTAAATATTAGGAAAATATATTTCAATGCCGTTGTTATAATGTCGTTACCTATATTTGACTAGAGCATTTACTTTACATGACAATGATCCAATTTTATATTTGATGGGTTTATTGAATAAACTTGTTAATTTTACTTGAAATAATTTCAAATGATATGTGGTCTATTTAGATTCTCGTGATAATGTCCGACTTAATGTATATCATTAAGAGATTTCAAATTGTTTATAGCACGTGTGCCAGCACGGCACAGCACGACACATCACGTTTATTCGTGTGTTGTGCCCGTGGGCTGTGCTGTGCCTAGCTTTTGACTAGTAAAATACAGCACGACACAACACGTTTAAATCGTCGGCACAGCTCAGCACGGCACATAGCACGCGATTTTGTGTGCCGGGTTGTGCCGGGCCGACACGTTTTACACCTCTAGGCGGGGGAAGATTAACGGAGGAATTGAAAAAGTTTGTTCACTTTTAATGTGCTGGCCATGGTGATGACAGGAATTAGAGTTGACATAATTGAGACAAACCCAATGATATACGTAATTAAGGATTAAGCGACTTTCTTGATTGGTTTTTTCATTCTTTAAGCAAAATAATTCCAAAACAGTGTTATACAGAAATATAGATGACTAGGTGAAATATGGCCTTTTTTTTTTTCGTCCGATGTAATTCATATCATATGGGAGTTCCGTCTGATGTAATTCACATCATATGGGAAGCCTAAATGTTCAACTTATGGTTTTCATCAATGTTTCTATAAACAAATAGTAATTACATTAATTCATTTACGGATTTGTTTGTTTTTCTACTCGTCTGAATCTAGCTCATCTTGATAAAAAAAGTAATAATAAAGTTTAAAAGATACTGAACTTAGTCGTATTGTCGATGATAACCTTATTCAAATAGCTTCAAGCCATATATAAATCGAACTAGAAAATTGAGAAAACAAACAATGTGACCCATACTGAGTCAGATGTCAAGTCGAGTCAGATTCATATCTCGAGTCTGAACCTAACGAACATTCATACCGATCCTCACAAAACTCTTATACAAAGGGTGAGAGTACGAGACACCATGTTTATTCATGGTGCGGAATAAGATATGAGTTTGCTTTATCCTTTAACCATGTCGTACACAAACAACCATTTTTCTTCAAACACTCTTAATGCTTCTCCTCTTCTTTTTTTTTCTTTCGACGGAAAATGCTTCTCTTTCTCATTGATTATCATTTTTGTCAGCAGTCCCTACAATAACACAGCGTTGTCGAGTCGTCAGTGGCTCGTGGAGTGTACGAATAATGTTTGTGGTTAAAATAAGCAATCAACTAACTCCAAACCAATCATATAAATAAATGAAAATCAAACCTCTGTGTTATCACAAGTTCGATGAATCCATCCACCAGTACGCTCAAAACAACCGTAAAAAAAAAAAAAAAAAAACTCTCAGGACACCCCAGTTAAGCGGACTGTCGTTTCTCTAGCAGTACACTAAGTTCATGTCCTGAGAATCACACACTCCCTTATCCTTGGCTACTATCTGCAATATTGTAAGAATTTATACCAACTTTTTTCTACTTAATATTCAACTCAGCCATTTTTTTTTACTCAACATTCAACACAGCCGGGGTCAAAGGGCGAAGCCGCGATCAAAGTTCGGAAGTGCCTGGAAAAAAATTCGACGGGTGTGGTTGTGAGCATTTTCACTTTGGATATATTAAAACATTTTCACTTTGGATATAATGAATTTTAAATTTTAATCTCATCATATAATGACAAACTATGGAGTATTTAAGAACATAATTAGGTGACATGCTGGTGTCTAGATTCCGTTATCTCTCTCGCCCTTTCCGAATCAGAAACTCAAAAAGAAATAGAAATATTTATTCATTTCCTAAACCTAGTTTCTACGTCACGTGACTTACACTGACATACGCAACGAGTAGGGTTGGATACTCCCCCTAGTGGGACACAAAACCTGATTCTCCATCTTAGCCATTCTCAGTTTGAGTCAAGCCGAGCTGAGAGCTAACTAACAGTGTTTCGTGTTCTTGTTGGGATCGATCGTCTGTTAATGGGAGGGACCATTTCTTGTTTAATTTCGTCTTGGAATAACCCACTAATCGCACCGTCTTACCACTAATAAGTTAATTAATAACGTGAATAAATCTTAACTTGTCTCTAGGTTCGTTTTTGTCTTCATCTTCCATTAAGGCTCAAGATTCTGAATCTAATTGGTGGTGTGAATATAGTTACTCTACATGTTAATTTTTCTTTTTTTTTTCTTTTATAAATTCACGATGTTGATGAATTTTGAACTTAAAAATACGATACGTGGATATCGCCCAATATTATGTGTTTAGAAGTCCAATTATATGCCGAAGCTTTTGTTGTTTCATTGTTTTTGTTAGGTCTTGGAAAGGACTAGACGTTGCTAACTTATCCCTAGTCCAACCTAAAATAGTAAACAATTAGCTTACGTCATCGTTATATTATATTATTTCTAGGTACATTAATTAACTGATTACTTAACAGTATGGGATATTCAATGACGGGAATAACAGAGTTTACGTCATCTCACCGTTGAGATTCGAGATTTGTTTTGGTGGGTGTTATTAAGTAACCGTTCTCTAGCTAAAGGGTTGCTAAACTACCTTCTAAAACGAACCGTAAAACCCTGATGAATTAATAATCTGAAATTTACAGTTGATCATTAGCTACCGGTAGAATTAAGAGTATACTGCAGTCTCTCTACCGGTCTTCAAGAGTTAATTAGAAAGATTTACTCACCCAAGTCCCTACATTGAATCCCCTTTGTTGTTGAGTAAAATGTCAAACCAAATAAAATCACCACCTTTTGGCTGCAAATAATGGATCCCTTAGTTTTATTTTATTTTTTTGGATCCCTTAGCTCAATAACTGGTGTTCCTAATAATGTCAAGAAACCAGTCCGTTTTTTCAAAAAGGTAGTGGGGAATACTCAGGGTCCTCTTTGATGGACTATCAAATAACTGCTAGCCACACTTCCACGTATAAACAAAATTCTTCCACACACAAAACAGTGACAGATATAATATCATTGGTGCTCATGTGGTCCTTCCTACAATGAAGCTGTCGTTGCGTAATCATTTCTTGAGTAATTAGTTCTACAAATTTTTAGTTGCCCGGAAAGTTAATTGGAAATTAGGTAGGGTTGTTAAGGGATAGCTAAATATCCAAGGATGTGAAATGATTTTTTGCAAATTGTAACCTTTAGACGGATGTTATTTTAGATTGATACCGTTGATGACGGATTAGGATATCCAGGCCTCTTAGAGCACCTGACTAATCCTGGAGTAAATTAAGACTATATAAAACCCCCAATTCCGTTCAGGTTAAAATATTTACTGTAAGAGTGACTATCGAGAAAAATCGAAATACAACTCGTAATTTATGAGGTGACTGTCAAACTACTAGGCCGTTTTTCTGATGGCTTTATGACGCCTTATTTGCGTAGTCTGTGTGTTCATTGGTTTGCTTTTCTTTTACGACATAGATTGATTACCGGGGTTTAATACACGTTCTTAAATTTCTCGGGTGGCCACAAAGTCAATAATGGTTTTATACGTCAGCGTAGACTGTTGGACACTTGCGGTTCTTGTTGTTTTAGTTTTGGCAATGTTTTCATAGACTTGTAGTTGATTAACAGCCATAATATTCAACTCGAAAAAGATTATTAAGAAAAAAGAGATGCTTGTGTGTGCCAATCACGATTTAAGCTATAGACACACGTAATGTGGAAAGAAAATTGGCATTTTGGTTCTATTCGGATGTTAACTGCTTGGGGGCTGGTTCGTACATTTCTGAAGAAGTAGATGGGCGCCATTTAACCATATTTTATATTTCTACACTTTATTGTTGAAACAGATTTGACAAGATGTAAGTAAGAATTCCGCCGTGATTTGTAAGGACGAGACGCATCGTTTCAGGTGGGAAGATAATGAAAACGCAAAACCAGAATATGATTGTTTTTGTACCATATATATATCTAAAAGATCACTGATCAACCTAAACATATCAAGGCCTAAAAACGAGCAGACAATATCCATCTATCGGAAGAGAGTACGTGCTAATCTACTAGCGAATATAATGATTGAATTATGCTGCACACATCGAGAGAAATCTCTAGGCTTTGACGAAGTCCCTGAAAAACATGCCACGTGCACACACACCTTAGTGAACCGGTTAAGGCTAAGTCCTATGTGCTAGTTTCAACTTTCAACTGCTAGATTAGCAGTTAAGTGTTGCAATTCAAAAAAAAAGTGTGGCCTATTTGTTAACACTAGTTCTCTCTCCTAGCATTTGCTCGCACTTGAACTAACAGCGAGATAGTAGCGATGAATGGTTCAGCGCTACAAAAATTACCTTTTCGCTGAATGGATCAGCGCTAGGCGATTTATTGTTTGATCTGACGGCTAAGATTTAAAGCGCTGAACCAAACAGCACTAAGCGGTGGTCCCAGCTGACGTGGACAGTTAATCTAGCTGCTAAATTAACACTCCCATTAGACTTAAAAGGTATTCCTAACTGACGTGGACTGTTAATCTAGGTGATAGATTAGCACATCATAGGACTTAGCCTTAGAAGATAGTCCTAGCTGACATGGACTGCTAATCTAGCTGCTAGAATAGCAGTTTACCACACCATAGGACTAAGCCCACCTGGAAATCTTCTTTATGTTACACAAGAATGACAACTTCACATGGGAATTGCCGTTATAGACGTATACAAAGTTGATATCATTCTGTAAATGAAATCTCTAGAAAAGTTAGCGTAACTTTATAAACCCTATTATTCAATTACTTAAGCTTTTCGTAAAATTCAATAAACCTTTGACACAGTGACACCTAGTAGAGATCGAACTATATTTTAATGACCTTCTAACCCTAATAGAAAGCCAAAACAAAGTGTACTATAAACTTCTATATATCGGTTTATATGCTTTACAAAACTCTCCCACTTGCAAGTTGCAGAGAGAGCCTTTTTGCTTTTCATTTTGCACCTTAAAGAAGGATAGCTGCACATGTACATACAGTTTAAGAATATATCACGTTGGGACCTCCTAGCTCCATCCATCCAACGTATATGGGCAATGGCAATGCATATGCATGCATGATGCATCTATTCTTGTATAGTTTTTTGGATGATTAAAAGAAGAAAAGAAACAACCCAAGGGCAGACGCAATGTCATAGTCATGGATGGTTAATTTAGTTGGTGATATTTCTTAAGTTAAAATGAGACCCACAGCGAGTGGAAGAGAATGAATTGGGGCCTCAAAAACATCTTCTTATTCAACAAAACGCTGAAACAAACAACAGAAAGTTTAGCTTTCCATTAAAGAGAAAAATTGAAGTGATGAAAAGAAAAAAAGTAAATTTGAAATTTTAAGTCTGGGTGTCATAATCGTACAAAAAGTTGATCTACAGCGACGTAACTAGAGTACGACACCACTGGAAGGTGAGTTATCAATTATAACACAAAGAAAAATGGTTCATGCACGGCTAGCAAAACTGAGATTTTTTAGGTTTGCACACTAACTCCCCGTTCTCCCACGGTTCTGCATCTGATCCACCACCTATTTATTCCTCCATCCTTTCGATATCGATTACGACATTGAATTCTCGAAGACTCTTCTAAAATCGCAATAATACCGTGTGAAAGGCCTAAATGATATCAAGATGTAGCAGTGTGTGCATAGAACTGCATTTACATATATTGTCCCATTAGGGCGTTTATCTTTTTGGCGAAAATGATAGCATAATGCAGCATTTATACGTGAGCACATCAATAAACGTAGTTATCCATAATAATAAAAGAGAGATATTAGGGTTATAACTTATAATCCTAAATACTATCAAAGTAGCTTGACTTTGCTTATATTCCATTATTTGAGATTGTTATAGACGTGTAGTTTGCCGATTAAGCGATGATAATCGTTTTCGATTGTAGAACTATTCGTGACGAAGCCTACAACGAAGTTTTAATTTCTTTTGATTATAGAACTGTGATGACAATGCAATGCCTATCAGAGTGTAGCGTAGACTGATTCCAATGAATTCGACATTTTCGTACGACAGGGAAAAAAGATAAAATAAAATAGAATCTATCAGTACCCTTTGCATCTTCTGTAAGGGTGTTGAACATTATTCAGTGGAATCAGATTAATACATTTTAATTCATTCATTTTCAGGGTTTCGTTTATTAAATGCAATGCTGAAGTTGCTTACATATGTATAGAGTGGTCCATCCAATTGCAGATTTTTTTTAAAGCATTTGAATATTTTGTGTTGCGCATGATTCTGAAATACACGATAGCAAAGTCATACATTGATTAGATCAAAAAAAAAAAAAAAAAAAAAAAAAAGGAAGAAAATCATACATTGACTGTACATCTACTCGAACTTTTATCGAAAAATTATTTTATGGTTTGACAAAATATATTTGTCACCAAAAATCTTACTCTAGCAACAACAATTGGCATTACTATACCAAAGTCTCGGGAAGAAATCAAACAAGAAAAAAAGAAGAGGCAAATCCTAAGCTTTGCAATATTGGCTTTCTTCCTGAGAACTTCCCAGGTTTTCTCACTTAAATTACTACATTGGCTCATGGCTCCAATATCTGCATTACTTAAACGTGCAACATATGAAACAAAACAATCCTCACCGATAGATCAACCAGATTGGAAACTCCATAGAATGTGATAACTTTCGTAGCATAGGATCAAAACTGTGTACATTAAGTTTCTATGAATGAAATTTCTGATCAAAAAAAAAAAAAGGACAAAAAAGATAACTTTCGTAGCAGTATCATTTAAGTTGAATATGGTTGTTATCTCTTAATAGTGTTTTTGATTGTTGCATGTGCATTTGCATTTACCTCTAACCAACCACTACACTCCCACAACAAATAGTCAGGCTAGTTATTTCTTATGATGCAGGGACGGGACTAGCAAGGGGCTAGATGAGGCTATAGCCTTCCCTTAATTTGGCTAGAATTTTTTTAGGTATAGATACTTGTCTGATTTTTAAACTTAACCCATTAGCTTAATGATATTAGCCCATCCGTCATCACTACTACTACCAGTAATTTTTGCTAGACATTCCTGATTAGCTGGTGCACTTCATACGCGGAGGTAATTAGTAACATGCTGAAGAAACGGTGGTTAATCTGTGAGACAGGCGGGGGTGTTGCATTGGCTCATTGAGGGGCATTATGAGGGTGGTGTTATTCATCCCTATCTTCTCATTTTGATAATAGTCTAGTGTTGGAGCTTATTTCACTTTTTATTAGAAAAATTTCTCGTAATCGTAGAGCTACGGCATCATTACTTCGGAAAAAATATGAAAGCTTGTATTCAAACCTTACAATGTTTATAGAGATATATATTCCAGCTTACTTCAAGAGTTTAAGGTGCAAAACAAATATTTCGCATTTTGCTAGCTTATCTACACAGCGGAACTGTATTCACTCTTACAGACAAGCTGCAAAAAAAATTGGCGGCCGAAGACAGAATTCACAAATTAGCCCTACCCAAGAAAATTTCTTAGGTCCGTCCTGGTCTGATGGCACAATATTTTTCTTTTGTAGTCCAAGCATGGACCTGTACGACTGTTGGATCGACACTGTGAAGCGTGCGAATTCAGATGACTGACCTGCAAACACCTAAACCAGCATGGCAAACAAGACAAAGTGAGTGTTGCTGAATTTTTCAGTATAGTAAAAACACCACAAAATTTGGTCGGCAAACGTACGTCATCCCAAGTAACAAATAATCGAAACCTGAAACTTTTATACAGTTTACCTTGTCGGAATTTTAACATCCGGTCGGAAACAAGAACGCCTAGGGATAGTTAAAACGAGAACCTGTCAAGCACGCGCACAATACGGGTCCCACGTCCAAACGGCTCAGCGCGTCACAGAGAAAAACAAACGAAGCCGTGTACATTAAATGATTAAAAAAAAAACAAGACGGCGTTAGCTAATGTCAGCTAAACTAATTTTTACCAAAATTATATTCCGTAAACCCTCGATATTTTCATTAATTATATCTGAAGTCCTTCATTTAATCTCCTTTTATATATAGTTTCTTCCTCTCTGCCATTCTTTTTTAATCCTTCTTCTCCCCTTTTCATTTCTCTCTACTGTCTGTCTCTCTGCATCATTCATTCCACTGATTCGATTTCTTGCCTTTTTCGTAACTCCTGCTGATTCTTTAAGCTTCTTACAAAGTTGCTTTAAATGGCGACGCAATTCAGTTTTTTCAGGTACGCGGTTGGTTAGAGTTTTGTTGTTGTGTTTCATTAATGGAAGAGATTTAAGGTTTTTGTAATTTTTTAGGGTTCACTTTTTTGTTTTCTTCATGTTATATTCTCGTTTATATTATGATGCTTTTATGCTTTATGAATATGTTCTTTTATTCTCCCATTCTTTGATTTTGTGATTTTATTAGGTATATTGTTCATTGATTTGTTTTTGTGTTTCTTGTTTGATTCCTCTGAAATTGTATTGTTTCTTGAGTTCTTAAGATTATGTTAGTTCAGTTATGAAAATCTCTATTAGAGATTTTAATGGTTCCTCTGAAATTGTATTGTTATTGGTGAAGAGAAATTTTAATGGTTTAACTTCGGTAATTGATTTGTTAGAGATATAAGTGTGATTAAATTACAGATCTGAAAAATGAGTGTTTCTCAGAAGGTTACTTTTGGAAACAAGGTTAAACTACAGTAAATGGCTCAAATACTCAAAGGGATCTATCTTATCAAGGAAGGAGAGAAAGGTTTGGTTTATAACAGAATTTGAATTTATGGGGTTTGGAGAGGTCTAATGAAAGTTGTATCTAGCTTTTGTTTCAGGTTTTTGGTTGAATTCATTTTAGTGTATGATGCTTTAAAGTTGGCTTTGTTGGATGTTCTTTTTCAAATTGTAAGGTTTTCTTATATTTTGTTACGATGATATGTTTAATGAAGTATTTACTCAAAAGCTTGAGCTCAAGTTGATTTTGAGAAATGGATATATCCATGATTTTTATCTACTGAGGTGGATATTGCAGCTGCAAATAACCTTTATGTTGAATTTGTTTTTCTTTTTTAAGATTTAGATTTGTAGGTTTCTGAAGGAAACACAAATTAGAGTAGTAGTTGGTACGGAAGGAAAACCGGAAAAAAAAAAGTCGGTTACTGATTTTTGAAACGAAATTTCATTTAATTCTTTGGAAGGATAAGTGGGTTGAGTTTGGTGTTGTAGTTATTGGAACTGTAATTATTAGGTGGTTAGAAACACCGTGTATGTATCCAGTGGCGGAACTAGAAAATGAATGTGGGGGTGGCTTGAAAACTAATTGGCTAGTACTTTGGGCTGGCTTAAGCCTATTTTCTAGACTTGAATTTTTAACTAAACTTAAAAAACCCTTGTAAAATCCAAGTTTTTCTAGACTTTGGGCTGGCTTAAGCCAGCCCAAGTCTATACATAGTTCCGCCAGTATATGTATCTAGTATCTAAGAGGTGTGGAAACGTTGTTTCACGTCCATGGTTATTTTTCAATCGATGGTCTAATTGTTAGACTTTGTATTGAGTGGTAGAATCCGTGGATTACTGGGTGTATGATGATTCTATAGTCGTGTGCCTCATAGATCTGCCGTGCATCTTTGAATTAATATGACATGTTTATGGAATCTATCGCTAGTTTTGTCTATTTAACGGATTGAATTATCTAACTAGAGCATAAACGCTAAAACTGTCAGGTTGTAGGTCCGGTTCACTAGTCAATAAGTTGTAGCAACCTTCTTGTATAGGACTTTTTTGATTGTGTGGGAATCACCTGTCAGTAGTCGGATAAATGTTGATTTTAATGTTTGGGATAATTGTGTCTTGATAATCTAGCTGTAACACTAACTGTTGCAAGAAGCTGACATGATTCTGGACAATAATAGTTTTACAGATTGGCCGATAACGTTATTGAATTAGCATCAGCTTGACAGCTTGTATCCCTCGAGTTATTAGATAAATATGTTTTTATTTCGATTCTCAAAATTGTTAAGCATAAACAGCTAATGTTATGTCAGTTCAGTTGATTTTATTCTAAGTTCTTACTGAATGTTCTCTTTCTGTTAGGTTTAATGAAGCTTAGGGATTGTACGGCTAGTGGATTCTCTGCGTGTCAAAGTGCATGCTTCTAATAAACGTCTATTCGAGGAATGTGGTCAGATATTTTTGGAACTAAAGTGCACTGGTAACAGATTCTCATCCTACCTGAACTGGATTCAGTAACAATGGACCGATCAGACACATCTGGTTTCGTAAGCAGTGGCTCTGACATGTCATCTTTTGTTAGATTTTTCCCAGTATTCTCAATTTCCAGTTCCACTATATTTCTGCTAGAATCTTCTCTTCTTCTTCTCATCCGGTGTTAGTTTGCTAGCGCTCTCAAATCAAACTGCATCAAGTTTTTCACCGCATATACGTATTCTATACAAAATGCAACACAGCATGTCAGGTCTTTTCATTCCTAGCAATCGTGAACTTGGCCAGAGTGACCACTGTGGTGATACTGCTCTGCGCTTGGATTGTCTTGGCTATAGCACAAGCAAGATGAGTAGGTCTTCAAACTCTTGCACTAATAATGATGCTCTTTCTGTACAAGTCCCCGATGACACTTGTAGGTTAGTTCTTGGACTAGGTCCAACTGCGAGTTCATATTCTGGTGATTATTTTTCTATGGGGGTTAACAAAAGCAAGGAATCTTCCATTATATTTGGTGAAGGGTTGGCTTCTAATGGTGATCCTGGACTCTTGAAACTTGGCTTGTCTAGAGAGAGTGGAGATGTCTCCAGCGTGCATGGAAATCCAATTTCAGCATGGAATGATCTGAACACGCCCTTTGCGACCCAAATATCTTTTGGCGAGAACAGAACTTCTATTCCGATTGTTGACGAGGGTTCCACTTCGGCCAAGAAATCAGGTGGTTATATGCCATCTCTTCTCCTTGCTCCAAGGCTAGATAACAATAGAAGTTTGATGGAGACTGAGAAATTTTTGGATCTTAGCCCGATAACCAAGAAGCGTCATCATCATTGTCTAGCTGAAGTGAGCCCTGAGCGCTCGGGAACAACAGATTACTCTATGGGTACAGTCTCCGAGTCCGCAACTACTAGAACAACTTCGGACCAGCGCAACCATCCGAAGAAATGTAAGTACGATGGGTGTTCAAAGGGTGCACGCGGTGCTTCTGGTCTCTGTATTGCACATGGAGGAGGTCAGAGATGTCAGAAACCAGGATGTAACAAAGGTGCTGAAAGCCGAACTGCATACTGCAAAGCCCACGGGGGAGGAAGGAGGTGCCAAACTTTGGGTTGCACCAAAAGTGCTGAAGGAAAGACAGATTACTGCATAGCCCACGGAGGTGGGAGACGATGTGGACATTCGGGTTGCACCAAAGCAGCAAGGGGAAAGTCAGGTCTGTGCATCAGGCATGGTGGAGGCAAGAGATGCAAAGTGGAAGGATGTACCCGCAGTGCTGAGGGTCAGGCTGGATTATGCATCTCTCATGGTGGGGGCCGCCGGTGCCAGCATCCAGGATGCACCAAAGGGGCTCAGGGTAGCACTATGCACTGTAAGGCTCATGGTGGGGGAAAGAGGTGTGTATTTGCAGGGTGCACAAAAGGTGCCGAAGGGAGCACACCACTCTGCAAAGGGCACGGTGGAGGAAAACGCTGCCTTTATGATGGTGGTGGTATCTGCCCAAAGAGTGTTCACGGGGGGACTGATTACTGTGTTGCCCATGGTGGAGGAAAACGTTGTGCTGTTGCGGGCTGTACAAAGAGTGCACGTGGCCGCACTGATTGCTGTGTTAAACACGGCGGTGGAAAACGTTGCCGGTTCGATAACTGCGGTAAAAGTGCTCAAGGGAGTACAGATTACTGCAAGGCTCACGGTGGAGGGAAAAGGTGCATGTGGGGACAAGGAGCTTGCGAGAAGTTTGCAAGAGGGAAAAGTGGGCTTTGTGCAGCACATGGCAGTTTGGTACAGGATAAGGATTCGGGAAAGAGCGGCATGATTGGTCCAGGACTCTTTCGTGGTCTTGTATCTGTTTCTACATTTGGTAGCAGCTCTTCTTCAGGTGTGAGTGCAGTTTCTGATTGTGTTGATACAGCAGAAAAGCCAGCAAAAAGACAACAGCAGCTTTTAATCCCGCCGCAGGTTTTGGTTCCTTTGTCAATGAAGTCGTCATCATCCTCTCCAGGTCTCTTGGGTGGTGCTGCAGGAGGCAATGGAGCTGGAGTGAACAACAAGAACCTTAGCAATCTAAGGATTCCTGAAGGGAGGGTCCATGGTGGCGGGCTCATGTCTTTTCTCGGCGGGAATGTTAACAATGTTCTGAACCTATGAAGAAAGTTCTCGCTGGTATGTAAATTTTTATCTGCATATTTGTGTGATTCCCAATTTTAAGATATCATTTCAAAGGAAAGGTATTATTAGTTAGTCCGGTGGAAGTCTATTTTGGATGTTCAAGACAGACCCACATTAGTGTTCTGTGTAATTTGTATCATGTATGCCATGCAAGGGGTTCATTTGTAGAATATCTAGTGTTGGGTTATTTATGTTGTTGCAATTTCATCATTATTGAGAGAAGCAGAAAAAACACGAATACTACTCTGTTCTAAGCATTGTATTAGTAGTAGCTTTTCTATTTTTGGATTTCTCATTGTAATTGGGTTTATTCTGATTCCTCCTCAATGTTTTAACTGTACATATCTTCTGTAAATAAAAAAGAGTTGCTCCAACTGCAACTCCATATCATGTTAATTGCCTTTTGCCGCTTTTTCTTGCTGTTTAAATATCTGGTGATACATAATCTATGGTCAATAGCTTCTTTCCTTGTAAACTCTTTCATTTTATTTTTTGAGAAAAAATTTCAGGTGGTCTCTGGTATTATCACCAAGTAACTTCACCACTGTACTATAGCGACACAGGCTCCATGTAAACTCTTTACTGAGTACATAACTAGAAAACTTAAGCTGAATCAGATTTATCACTATTACATGCTTTGCATTTCAGGTGCAGCAGTAGTTGATTTGAAATTTGCAATTGATGACAAATTTCAGGTCCCTTCGCTGGCAGAGAAGTGTATTCGCAGCTGTTTCCAGCTATGTTCCCCTCCCAAGGGTTCGTTCTTACGAGTTACTACTCACCTGTCAGCCACTAAAAACTCTACTTCCCATCCAATTTATTGAAAAGGCCACATCCAAAAACAATGAATGCATTTACAATCTAAACTTTGCAACACAGTCATCTAGTGTTTTGATTCGACCTGATGATGGGGATGTGAACCTGTCACCCAGTATGAGCATGAACCTGGGTGACAGTCATCCAGTATGAGCATGAACCTGCAAGATCCACTGTTTTTTTTTTATATTTGGCGTTAGGCATACATTTTGTGTCCGATTTTGTGCACACTCGAAAACAGTTATATTTTTAGCCCCATAGGACTTGAACTTAAATAAAGCCATACTGGCATTGGCAATTTGGCAGCAAGGTCAACTGCTCAACTTTCAAGCAGGGTGTCAATAGAGTGTTAGCTTAAATAGTGGAAGTGTAGCAAAGGTGATGCGTGTACAATTTAAGATCAAACACACATTTGTGGTTCTTATCTGGCTCTGACTAACTAGTGGAAAATCAGGAGATTCACCTCTGAAATCTCATGGATGCTAACAGGGGGCAACACTTTGCTTGGGGTTGTACAATTCCAAAGGTAAAAGATGTTTTCTTCTATAAAAATTGGTATACCCCCAAATATAAAATTAGTACCCCTATTAGCAATCTTGTAAAATCTGAACAAAATACAGTACAGAGACATTAGAGTCATAGACCACTACTATGTTCACTATATTCAGAGACAGCTAGAAAAGCAGCAACAAAACAAAAAATGAGACCATTTTTCCGATTCTACCCTTTCTCTTACACAACAACAGAAATAAACTGCCCCAAACCCTAAACATTACAAAAAAATCAGAAATATTCATTTCCAAAAAAATCCTTTTTTTTTTTTTCTTTCCATAAATGACATCTTAAAATCAACACCATTTTGACTGATCTGAAGGGGTTTTTCTGCTCTGGGTTTTTTTTTCAGAATTCAAAGTTACAAATGAAGCAATTGAGATCTACATCTGCAGTACAGTGGTGTAGACTTTTGTACCGATTTTGAAGAAAAAAAAAAGGTATCATTTTTATGGTTGTTTGATTGAATTTGGATTTACTGCAAGATGGTATTTTGGGAAGATTATTTGAGTGATGAAGTAATGGGTACATTTGCACCAATAGTATTGTATTGGATATATGCTGGGATTTATCAGTTATTACCACCATTAGATCAATATCGTTTACATACAAGAAAAGAGACTGATGAGAAGAATTGTGTTGCACTTTCTACTGTGATTAAAGGTGTTTTATTACAACAGCTTGCTCAAGCTACTGTTGCCCATGTACTCTTCTTGGTTAGTATTTCTATTTCCAAACCTAATTTTACTCTAATTTTGATTTTTATTGCATATATTGATGAGATTTTGATACACCAAGTTTATACTGATACCAGGTTGACTCCATAGTTTGAGCTTTGGTTAAATTTCTAAGGTTGTCAAGAAGGGTAGATGATGATGGATTTGTGGTTGTAGAGGTCATGCTAGGATATCCTTATTATCTTGTTGTCACAATTATCAATTGCAAGTACTGTAAGTTCTTAGCGACCACTGCTGCAAGTTATATCTTCTTGATTGTGGGGGTTTGATGATTGGTTGTCAATTCCTCTCTGATGATTGCACTAGCATTCACTCTCTTTGCCCGATCCTTAATTATTTTCCTTAGCGTATATTTTTCCTTTTGCAGTAGGCTAGTAAGAATGTCTGACCCATTTGCAAAAGGGACTTGCAAATGTACCTAAAATGCAGTTGCTAGTATGAATTGAAGACCTAGAAGCCGATGTGACTTGCTTTGAATTTGATGTGTTTTTAATATCTATGTGAAGATTAAATTGTGCAAATTACATAAACTGCAACTGCCATGTTAGGGTGAGATTGTTTGTGTCTTTCAGTTAGGGTGAACCATCTTCAAATCTGAGCAGGAAATATGTAATAACAGTTTTGTTTGATTCTCTATCAGGGAATCAGTTATGCGTATTTGATTAAACCATAGTATGATGCAGTACTTATTATTTGAAATAAATGAATAAATCCTGATTTATTCATTTAGAATTGGATATCAGAACTAGTGATTTGTTGTCAAAAGTGTCAAATGCGCAATACTTTCTTGCAACCTGATAGCACCACTGGCACTGACTTATTAGTTGTGGTGATCTGGTTCTTATGATCTTGTCAAATCCAAACCCAAATGATAACAAACCGATTAGGAAAAGGACTCTGTCACCTCAGCATATATAGGTCCGTGACAGGGGGATGCATATCTCCATTGTACTAGGTCTAGGTGTTATTTAAGGTTAACCCAATATAGAGCTAAGGTGCTATCCAGAGTAGATAGGTTCTTGTGTGACAAGTGTTGTGACAGAAGCTCCATATTTGGTATCAGGAAAATGTCCTATCTTGCAGAGGTCCTCTCGAATTTCACTTAGAAAATATGTGTTTGATGTAAATGTTTGATTGTCGTACCTCATACTTTCCCTGCTCTGATAGTAATCCTGCATTGAATTGGCTCTTTTTGTACAGATAACCTCTATGTTGAGCTCCTCTGAAGTCGTGGTTCAGCCCTCTCTTCCTATTCAGCTTTTGCAGATTTTTGTGGCCATGTTGGTCATGGATACATGGCAGTACTTTGTACACCGCTACATGCACCAAAACAAGTTCCTCTATCGACATGTTCACTCTCAACATCACAGATTGGTCGTTCCCTATGCAATTGGGGCTCTTTATAACCACCCTCTAGAGGGGCTTTTGCTCGACACATTTGGTGGGGTCTTCTCATTCTTGATTTCAGGAATGACTGCACGGACAGCTGTGATCTTCTTCTGCCTTGCTGTGGTGAAAACTGTCGATGATCATTGTGGTCTCTGGCTGCCTGGTAACGTCTTCCATCTTTTATTCCAGAACAACACTGCTTACCATGATATCCATCATCAATTACAGGGAACAAAATTTAATTATTCACAACCATTTTTCCCAATTTGGGATAAACTACTTGGGACCCACATGCCTTACAATCTTGTGAAGCGACCAGAAGGAGGCTTCGAGGCAAGGCCAATCAAAGATTATAAAGATTAGTGATCTTTACCATTGATTTGTGAATGTTTTTAGGGTCAGTCATTGTATCATCAACCAAAAAAATGCATACTGCTCAATAGAAGATCCAGTAATCTTCATTGACATGACCCGAATCGGATTATGCTGCGCTATGTTAGAATATTTATTTGGCCATCGACTTCCCAAAGATCCAAAACTTTTTAAGAATTGTTTCTTTCTGGCAGTTGAGGTTTGGCAATTGATGTTGAACAATTAATTTATTCGCCTGACAACATTGTTTCGTTCCTGGGTTTTCCCATGTAAGTTGCCTATTGTATTTCATCAACCACCAAGGAATTGTGTATCTTCGTTACATCCGATCCATGTTTCGTGTATGTAGAATCATTTCTTTTCATGGTTTTGATAATGTGTAATTTTTTAGACTTTAACGGACATTGGCAGATTATGTATTCATGGTAGGTGCTTTACTGTTGCTTTCAAAAAAATTCTGGCAGTTTTCTTTTTTCCTTTTTCTTTTTAGTAAGCCAGATTTTTAGTTCCACAAGTCTTCCATATATTATGCAGTCTGTTCTCTTCCCCCAACTTACGGTCCTAGTTTCTTGAAGTGTACTAATGAAGTCCTGTTATGCAGCATTATGTTGTATTAGGCGCTAGGTGAGGCGCTAAGTCCTTCGCCCCGCCTAGCGCGGCTAAGGTGCCCAGGAAAAATAAATAAATTTGCTCACACTTTTGCGCCTTGGGCGTTTTATTGTCTAGACCCTCCTTGCACGACTTTTGCGTCTAGTGTGCCATTCCCAACATTAATGCAGCAAGATGTCCTAAACTTCAATCTGGTATTTTGTTGTCCTACAACCACAAGTAGCCTCTTCCCATTCAGTTTGAAGCAGTAATGGCTTTGGAAAGCTATTTGTTGCGTCTTTGTCTACTACTTCCAACGTATCTCCTCCAATTCTCAAGTGTTGCATCGACACGAAAGCCCCTTCCTCCTTTGCTGAGTAAATCAGCCCCATAATTCAGTTGGATTTGTCAAAATCTACAATAATGTAATTCAATAATAGTATAGGCGCAAATTTCTTGCATAACATGGCATATCCTATAACAGTTCTGATTAAAACTTGTAACACGCAACAGTCGTGGCCATTTCTAAATTATGGTCAATTGTACCATTTTTCCAATTCCTTAGTCTGACATATCCCTGTGATCATGCAAAGTCTATATCACTAGTAGTTGTCCCCAAGTGCTCTTAATTTAATAGCCATTTTCATCCAGCTATGAGCAATTACTCTTCTGTTCATCCAGCTATGAGCAATTTATCTATATAAACTTGAAACAGATAGTTGTAAAAGGTTCAAGAAAAAGCTAGAGAGAAATCATCAAAATATTATCATGGGTGTTATGAAGTATTTCTCATTTGTTCTTGTTGTTGTTATGGTTTTATCCGTTACTCATGCACAAGCTAGTAAGAAAAAGAATTGGTGTAGTGAAACTGTTCCATACAAAATGGGTATGGAAAAGATGACGAAGTTACATTTTTACTTTCACGATAACATCACCGGCGATTATCCGACCACTTTCAAGATCGCCGAAGCACCCGGAGTATCAAATACTTCATCGACCTTTTTCGGGGAATTGTACATGGCGGATGATCCATTAACGGTAGGACCTGATCCGAATTCCAGACTTGTCGGTCGAGCTCAAGGTTTTTTTGGATTTTCTGCACAGAAGGATTTGTCTTTGATTATGGGAATAAGTATTGTTTTCACTGGAAACAAGAAGTTGAATGGTTCTACCATCAGTATTTTTACTCGCAATCCGATCGCTAACACAGACCGTGAATTTTCGATAGTTGGTGGAACTGGGTATTTTAAATTGGCTCGTGGGTTCGTAACTGCTAAGACATACTGGGCTAGTGGTAAAAATGCTATTGTTGAATATACTTGTAATATTGTTCACTATTGATTTACGAGGCTGTTACATGAAGTTACCAAATCTATGTAAAATAAAATAATTCTTACCATTAGATGCATTGGATTAGTCCTCTATAAATTCATATGTCCGATAATAAGCCAGAAATATTTATTTGGCCATCGACTTGCCAAAGATCACAAACTTTCATGAGTTGTTTCTTCGTAGCAGGTGATGTTGCACACTAAAATTTATTCACCTGACATTGTTGATTTGCTTTTGTTTTTCTTGTGTTAGTTGCAATGTTTTGTGTAATCTCTTATGACATTGTATTTATTCAGCTTGTCTAGTTCTTGCGGTTACCTATAATTGTCATTGTCGTGCAATCATGCCTCCGCTAGTAAGTGCCAATTTGAAAG
The DNA here is from genome assembly GCA_023531105.1 of Papaver atlanticum. Taxonomy (NCBI): domain Eukaryota; kingdom Viridiplantae; phylum Streptophyta; class Magnoliopsida; order Ranunculales; family Papaveraceae; genus Papaver; species Papaver atlanticum. The sequence continues at coordinate 983,495 of JAJJMB010011752.1, read as the reverse complement.
GAATAATAACCGAGGCGAGCTCACCATATCTCCCTTTAAGATGTATATGCTGAATGCGCTGGTAGGCGCTTCAGCATGTCAGTGCCATCCTTTATGAGTTTGGAGTAAGGTTTGAGAACGGATGAGCTGGATCTTCTTTTTCTAATTTTTCTTTTGCAAACTTGGGAGCTCAAATTACCTGTGCGTTACAGTTGTCAATACAATGTAAGCATTTTAACAAAATGATGATTATGGTTCAAAACGGCTTTGAGATCAACGAGGTCATAGCCAGATGCATTATCACACCTTGTTCGTGGGTCTAAGTTCACATCAAGTATGGTCATGGAATTTGTTGCATCTTTGCCTACTATGCTTAACATATGTCCTCCAACTCTCAAATGTCGCATCAACATGAAAGCCCCTAATAGACTGTGATATGGAAACACCTCATTCCCTGAGTAAATCAATCCAGTTGGATCCAATTGGACCAGAATATATTATAGGAACAATATAGTCGCATACCATGGGAATGGCATATTCCAGGAAAGTTCTAATTAAAAATTCTAACACGCCTCTCTCGTGGCCAATTCTAAATTGCGGTCAATTCCTTAGCCTGAGTCCCTGATGATAACATATCAATGAATATCAAGAACACTAGTTTTACTACAGAGAGAAGATAAAAGTCATTACATTAGCTGTATGTAAAAAAAAAACTATTTAAACAAGATTAACCGACACAAGCACGTGTGACACACACGTGGGAAGAAAGTGGGAAAAACAGATTTAAAACTTAACATACACCGCTGCCTATCTGATGTAACACCCCGGATTTTTAGCATGACACATACTCAAAGATTCGCCATTGCATGAGATAAAGCTTAATCTCAAGTTTCTGTTGCGTTAAGAGGAACATTGACCTAAAGCCAATATAGCGCCAAGTATGGCGCATTCCAAAGGCATATTGGGCCAAGGGCCAATGTTGCATCATCATGATCCATTAGGCTAGTTGGGTAGATGGCCTTGGGCATTGCAGCGGAATCATCACGCATTATGTAGGTATTGGCCTAGAGCCAATATCGCACAACAATTGGGCATCAGGTGAGAGCGGGCTGGCCGAGAGAATGTTGCGCAATCATTGTGCAATACGCCGAGAGAATGTTGCGCAATCATTGTGCAATACGCCGAAGTAAATATTGCGCAATCATTGTGCAATACTGAAGTAAACTCAGCGATCATTGCCAGTTATTCAGAAATACATAGCAACGGCCATGAATGGTGAAGCAAGCACCTCAAAAATGGTACTCGGTGAATGTCAATCCTCTCCCCTTTCCTAAGTTGTAGAAATGTCAAGTAAACATATATAGGGAGGGGTAGTTGGTTGAAGGTGCATATGCGGACTATGTGCCAAGTAAGCTTCATAGCTTAGCCGGAACGGTGTAATGCTTAGGCCTCATTTATAGTTGCATAGCCTTGCCAATGTGGCATATGATGCGAAGGCATCACTATGCCATGCTGCAGACCCGATAATGCGCAACCTTTGTACATTTTGACAAAACCACCTATACGGACTAGGGCATTACCATTATTGCTAGGCCACAACTTTGCAATATAAGTTGGCTTAAGTTGTGGTCCCTTCAAAGATGAACTATGGTATGCGCTTGATCCCTTCAGAGTAGGGAAGGGTACGTGGGCAGCCGCAATGAGTTGCAGCATTGCCGGTCCAGCACTTTGTCGCTCATATCATCTAATTGTGAGATAATTGAGGCATTTTGGCCTCTCATATCGACTGGCTCAGTATTGCGATGCAGGAGATGATTGTGGCCAATCAAGCTACACGAAGTTGGTATATACATCAATTACGAATTGATCATGGCCAAGAAAGTAAGCTACATCAATATGCAAGATAACGGAGCTTGCATAAGCCTAAGGAAAGTACGGCATGAACCTGATTGATGCACCCTTGGCACGAGCAAGACAAGTGCATGCTTTCAACAATGCCTAAGCTAAGTAAAGAGGAGGAACTAGGCCGCTATGGCCTATGCGGAAGTTCAAGGCATGCTCTATGCCTAGAAAGGACTCGAGCCACTGATGCATGAAATAATGCATCAGAAAGAGCCTCAATGGCTTTAAACCCTTCGCAGAAAAAGGGTAAGTTGGAAAAGTATGGAAGCTAAGTTAGCAGCAACAGAGTGGCGCATCGGGGGAGTTACGACCCTGCACGCCCAGGCGCGCTAGGCGTAATTTTCCGATCCTTCACAATTTAGGTACAAGCAGAACATCTCTAAATAGGAATGAGTGATCATTAACATGCTTACTAGAGTTACCAAAATGGGAAATAGCTATACCTTCTCCATTTGTAGTTTGAATTATCTCAGAACTATCATAAGGAGCTGCATCTTATAAATTTGTTATATCTGCTGTAATATGATGTGTAGCACCACTGTATGAATACCAAGGCTCCTCATCAAAAATGTCTGCAGCTGCAACCACTGCACTTATATTTGTAGGTGGTGCTCTTCTTTGCTAGGAGAAATTGAGTCTCTGATTGCAAGTAGTAGCCAAATGTCCTGGTATCCTGCAGATCTGACAAACTTGCTTCTATGTAGAAGTAAAACGTCTATCAATAGAACTCCTAGAGAAGATATGTGGATTGGAAAATCTACCAGTACCTCGACCACAATAAGCACCTCTATTAGCATTATAAGCTCTAGAGTTGTAATTTCCATAACTAGCATTAGCAACAAATGCTTTAGCTTCAATATCAATTTCAGATGCAGAAACTGAGATCTCTTCACCCATTAACAAATTATATAAGTAATTGGTGGAGTACGCATACGAATTGAAGTTGCAAAAGATGCATAATAAGATGTAATACCATTAAAATACAACCCACTAATTGATTGTCAGATACTGGTGCTCCTGCTGCAGCAAGCTGATCTTTAATTTTTTTGACTTCAACAAGAAAGGAGGTAACCGATCCTGTCATTTTGAGATTCTGCAGCCGAGTTCTCAACTGAATAGCATGTGTTGAATATGTTCTTGCAAATCTTGACTCAATAGCAATCCATAGGCCATGAGAGGTGTCAGCTCCAACAATATAACATATTACTGTATCAGAAATTGTTAACTGAATCCAAATAAGTAAAGTAGAATCTTCAGTTATCCAAGAAGAATAATCTGGATTAACAATATTATTATTTGCATGATTTCGAGATGTGTATTTCTGGACAAGGAAAAGATCCATCAACATACTTTAGAACCTGAAATTTCTTGAATAATGGAAGAAGTAATTAATGCTTTCTAGGTGATGAAATTATCCTCCTTGAGTTTGAGAGCAATAATACTTCCTATAGTATTGAACAAAAAAGTTGAAATAGGAGTAGGCCCCATTAAAATAAAAACTCAGATCTAGATTTGAAAATGATGAAACTAGATCGAAAAGAAAGATTGATCAAAGAAATGATCAAGAAGTGAAATTGAACACAAATTGATGATGAATAACAAGAGAGTACTAGATCAAGAAAGTTCAAAGAACACAACATGAAGTAGATCGAATTCAAGAAGAGAGAAAAAAGATCAAAGTATGATAATAAACCAGATCAAATTGTAGAGTAAGCAGAATCTGAGTCTCAGATGTTGATTATCTTCTTGAATCTCTAAGGATCGGCACCAAAAACAGTGATTAACCAGTCTAATACCATGATAACATATCAATGGATATCAAGAACACTAGTTGTATTACAGAGAGAATATAAAATTCATTACATTAGAAGTCTGTAAAAATAACTATCTAAACATGATTAACCGACAACAGTATGTGGGAAGAAAGCGGGAAAAACATATTTAAAACATAACCTCCGCCACTGCTTATCTTATCCCGCACTGCACCATGACTTTTTATGCTAACACCATATCCCTATCATGTGCAACTCTATATCAATAGAAGTTGCCCCAAAGTGCTCATGCCTCCTAATCAAATAGTCATTCTTGATTTTTATTTTGTTTGTTCATCCATGATCCATCCACCCATCCATCCAGCTATGTCCTATCTATCTGTATAAACTTGATACACAGAGTTTCAATTTTCAAGTAGTTCAAGAGAAAGCTAGAGAGGAACCATCATAGATATTATTATGGGTGTTATGGTTTTATCCATGACCCATTTACTCACTGATCAGAGTGAAAATGGAGCAGTGAAACCGTTCCATTCAAAATGTGTATGGAAAAGATGACAAAGTTACATTTTTACTTCCATGACAACATCACCGGCGATTATCCAACCTCTTTTAAGATTGCACCAGGAATATCGAATTCTTCAGTGACGCTGTTTGGGGAATTGTACATGTTAGATGGTCCATTAACTATAGGACCTGATCCAAATTCTAGACTTGTCAGTCGAGCTCAAGCTATAAATGGATTTTCTGATAGGAAGGGGTTTTCTCTGACCATGGGAATAAGTCTTGTTTTTACAGGGGACAAGAAGTTTAATGGTTCTACTATTAGTTTGTTTACCCGGAATCCGATTGCTGATACAAACCACGAATTTGTGATTTTCGGTGGTACATGATACTTTCAATTAGCCCGTGGTTTTGTAATTTCTAAATCATACTGGTCTTGTATTAATTATGAATGCTATTGTCGAATATAATTGTAAATTCACTATTAATTCGAATGGTGGATGATAAAAGTCAGAAGCATTTCATTTGCGCATTAGCTTTCCGAAGATCCAAAACTTTCATGAATTGTTTCTTCGTAGAAATTGATGTTGCGCACTTCAATTTATTTACCTAATATCATCGAATTTCTTTTGTTATTGGGTCATGTTATCTTATGCACTCATGCACAAGATAACAATCCTAGGTGATCCAACTTTACCATTGAATTTAGAACCAGTTATTGGAATTAGACTACTTTAGTTTCAAATAACAAATAAAATGAAAATTTCATATCTATCCTTCACTTAACAAATCAAAGTATGTTACGTCTCTTTTTATCTCTCATGACCGAAAGAAAAATGATATCCTGCTTTTTTATATTCACGTCTCTCTCTAAAATCTAAACTCCCCTCGAATGTTTCTCACTACTATTACTATCTCCATTGATTTCTCTCTATATATCTTTAAAACTTCTCAGTTTATATTTTTTTTCATTTCATCTTCATCTTTCACTCCTGTTTTCCGGGAAGAAAAAAAATTAAATCTAAAACCTAAATCATTTTCATTGCATAAATGGAAATGAAAAATATCATATCCCAAAATCAATACGTTCCTTTCATCTTTATTAGCTTGATTTTTTGTTGATTACAAAATCTATATTGTTTAATTTGGTAGCTCTTTGTTGAAGTTTAAATAGGATTTTGATGAAAGGAAAAAACGATTTTGTTAGGATGAAGTTAAAAATTAAATAGGTTAAAAGTCAAGATTGAAGTTGAAAAATTTAGGTTAAGTTTTAGCAATCAGTGAACAAATATAGAATCTAAATTATATGAACACAAAAGTACTTAATTAGTGCTTTGGACATGAATATGATTTTAATTTGAATTATTGAGATTGGACTTTGGAGTTCGTAGAATTGGAGATGAAGGAAAGATGAAAAGTCAGAGAGAAAAGGGGGAAGTCACATCAATATTATCTAGTCAATTTGTCATCTAATGTACGGGCACAAATGTAATCAAAACATTATTGATTAAAAAAATTAGAGTCCATCTATGTGCACCCCTGCTAAATAAGGGGTGCACGTTCCTCCTTTTATTATTGGCTACCTGTTTAACCACGATCATTTATTCTGGTTATAATTTATAGGTGAAATACAATCAAATACATAGGGAATTAGAGAAACCAAGATGTAATCCTTTCTCTTTACCAGATTTCTCCACCTGATCCATAGTAACAAAAATGAAAAAAAGAACAAGAAAAAACAAAGCACTTCATAAATTTATCAGATACTTCACATCTTTTATAGTTCTAGTTCTTGAACATTTGCAGACTTCTTAAGCCATTACCAATTTTACTTGGTTACAATTTTCCATCAGACTAGTACTACCTCAGCTTTAATGATTGCACAAAGTCCACATCCTTCATAGTTTTTTTTATCAGTAAATTGAATCATATGATGATCAAATCTAAAATCTCATATCAAGGAAGAAGATTTTTTTTTGATTAAAACTGTCTTAATTACCACTAATACTATAATAAGATCCACAAGGTGGTTTATACCCTCTTCTAGCTGTAGCTACAGAACATGAATTGATCGATCACGGTATGCTTATGATCATAGTATGCTTATCCTAGTATTATGTTAATTTGATTATCCTACCATGATCTATCTTTCAAACAAAAAGAGAAAGAAATTTGTTTGATTTCAGATTATGGATTAAGGATATTGAATGATTTAGATTCAATGAAAATTTTAAAACTCATGTAAATTGATAGATGACTAAAGGAGGCTGTTTTATTTTGTTGAGAAGAAAGAAGAAATCATTAAGAAAAACCAATGAAAAACAAACCATCAAGGTAAGATTGGGAACCAGGGTTTCGACTTTTGCCCTTTTTATTATTATTGTCGAGTTCCAAAAATTATAGTGGGATAAATGAAAACCTTGGGTTAAAAGGATATCCTATAGGAAAGGGAGGAATGTGCACCCCTGTTTTTTTTTTTTTTTGAAGAAAACGTAAAGTTTTATTTATAACCATGGAAACACAAGGTACAAAAACAAACAACTAGAATACAGAACACCATGAAACAAGGAAAAACAGAACACCAACTCAAGCCACTACCTAAAGCCAGCAAAGCAAGACTAGTAGCAAACTAATTAGCTCCACCTCCACGACAAACTATTGCATACTGATCCCTATGTAGAGCAGGATTAATAACTTGTGGAGGAATACTATTCCATTGTTGGTTGCAATGATTTTTCCTGGCATGCTTAGCTAGAGCATCAACCACTTTATTACAAACTCTAGGAACAAACCTAAACTCAATATCATACAGACCTTGAAATAAACCTACACATTCAGATAAGAGATGTCTATTTTTCCATACGATTTTATCAAGTTGCTTTCGCTGAACATCTTCCATTAGAATCTGATTATCACCTTCAATAACAACTTTACTTAAACCACCATTTTTAATCCACTGTGCTTCCCTCAGAAGGGCTTAAGTCTCCGCCTGGTCTACATATCTGACTCTGCTTGTCCAGGCCATGGCTTCCATAAAGATTCCTGAATGATTACGAATAACAATAGACAGACCTGCTAGGTTAGAATCAGGAAGTATAGAGGCATCAAAATTAAACTTCAGCCAAGTAACAGGTGGAGAAACCCAACGATGATTAAAACTAATTCAATGAAGATAATTATAGCTAATCCGGGGATGTAAGTGAATCCTAAAATCATGACAAAATTTACGAATCTGTGGAATAACAGATGTAGGAGAACTGGTTTTTCCTTCAAATAGAAGCAAACATCTACTTTTCCAGATAAACCATAATGTGATGACAACCAAATGTAATAACTCCTTTCTGTCTATTGAAACCAGATTATTCTTGCAAGTCCAAGATTGAATCCAATATTGTATTGTTTGAAAATGAAGAGCCTCCTGTATAATGGATTGAGAAATGCCAAACCAAACTGCACGAGAAAACGAACATCGAATCAATATATGTTCAACAGTTTCAATAACTTGGCCATACATCACATATTGCAGATCCTCCAGATTAGCTACTCTCTGAAATTTTGCAGCCACTAGCAATTTTTTTTTAGAGATTTTCCAAAGGAATAGCTGGCACTTATATGGTATTCCCAGATGCCAAATCATCAACCACATATTTTGCTGCTGTGGAGATATCACTTGAGTTGGGTGTTGCATTAGAATATCCATGTAAGTTGAATTCACTGAGAATTCCCCATTTCTTTTCAGAGACCACCGAAGACAATCTGCAGCAGGTTGTTGAGGTATCCGAATATTCTGAATTTGTCTAATTTTCTCATTAGTACAAAATTCCTGTAATTTGTTGATATGCCAAGACCTATTAGCATAATCTATAAACTCTGCCACTTGAAGTTCACCTGGATGAGACGTATAAACAGGCAGCTGATAATCCTTGTGATGCACTTGACCAAACCAATTACTTTTAGCAAATTTTATTTGATTGCCATCACCAATCTCCCAGATATGGAACCTGCGAATCCATTGTAAACCAATTCGAATACCAGCCCAAATGCAAGTGCCCTTATCCTTAACTGGAGCATAGAGAGGATCAATATTTCTAAAATATTTAACTTCTAATAACTGAACCCACTTGGCATCTCTATTATGAAGCAATCTCCAAGCTATTTTAGTTAGTAAAGCTTCATTGAAGAATTTAATTTGTTTAAAGCCTAATCCTCCCAATCTTTTAGGCCTATTAAGCTGATCCCAACCAATAAAATATCCACCCCTAGAAGATTTCTTGTTCCACCAATAGTTCCTCTGTAACTTGTCCATCTGCTTAATAGTTCTAGTTTGTAGTTTCATACAGCTCATTTTATATTGAGCCAGAACACCAGCCACAGATTGAATCTGAGTACTACGACCTGCTTGGTTAACCATCTTTCCCTGCCAAGATTGTAATCTAGACTCCATTTGATCCAAAGTATCCACAAAGCAATCATTTTTATTTCTTCCTATAAAGAAAAGAACATCCAAATATTTCTCCTTTAATGGCGTTCTTTGCGTCTTAATCAAATCTGTAAGATACACTTTGACTTTTTCACTTGTCTTGTTACTGAAATGAATACAAGATTTAGGTAAGCTTACTATTTGACCTGAGACCTCACAGAATTGATGAACAATCTTTATTAGGTTCAGAACTGAGGTTGTTGAAGCTGAAGAGAAAAGTATACAATCATCAGCAAAGAATAAATGAGAGATTTTAGGTCTACCTTTAACTGGTTGTAATGGAGTAATTAGGCCAGATGACTCAGCTGATTGCAACATTCTACTAAAAGCCTCCATACAGAGAATGAATATATAAGGCGATAAAGCATCACCTTGATGAAGCCCTCGAGACGGAGTAAAAGAAGTTGTTGGAGACCCATTTAATAAAATATAAATGGAGGAAGTACTGATGCATTGGTTGATTAGCTGACACCATTTAGGACTGAAACCCAGCCATTCCATAATCTTTATGATGAAAACCCATTCCATCATATCAAACGCTTTCGCCATATCTAGTTTGATAGCCACTGCACCTGTAGAGATCTTAGTTTTCTTCATGTAATCAATAAGTTCATGGACTATAATAGTATTATCTAAAATATGTCTACTAGGTACATACACATCTTGCCAAGGAGAGATGATACGAGAGAGATACTTCTTTAGTCGATTAGCAATAGTCTTAGAGATTACTTTATATGCTATATTGCAAAGACTAATAGGACGAAAATTTGAAGGAGTTTCCACACAAAGTTTTTTAGGAATGAGTACCTGATACGTATAATTCAATTGCTTGAGTAAGTACCCTGTCCGGAAAAAATGTTGAACCATTGCAACCATATCAGCAGCAACCACATCCCAACATTTCTGGTAGAAGCCTGCCTGAAAACCATCAGGACCCGTTGAAGCCCAAGAATTAATTTGATATACCACTTGCCGAATTTCCTTATGTGTTTGAATTATAGTGAGATCTTCATTTTCTGCTGAAGTGATATAAGGAGTTATAAGTTGGAAAATGTCTGAGTCCTGAGATGGATTGGTAGAGGTCGTAATAGTGCTGAAGTGAGTGAGAATAAGCTGTTGAATTTCCTCTCTAGACGTATACCATATACCATTAGTGTCTTTAATAGAATCAATTTGATTACGCCTTCTTCGAAAATTTGCTTTGGCATGAAAGAACTTCGTATTCTTGTCTTGCTGATGTAAAACTTTATCTCTTGAGTGTTGAAAAGCAATATCTGCTTTGACTTGATACCAGTGTTGAAGTTATTTTTGTAGCATACTTATCTTCTCTTGAGATACATTAGATGATTGTTGGACTTCTTGAAGTTGTTGCTGGACTTGTTGTATTCGATCATCCATATTACCAAAAGTTTGGTGTTTCCACTGACGAATTTTCCAACGAGCACAATTCAACTTCTTTGTAAATCTGGCTGCAGGAGACCCCGACTGATCAAAGTTGCCAATCTTGATGAATCATTTCCTTGAAAGATTCATGTTTAGTCCAGGTTTCATATAACCTAAAAGGTTTGTACAATTTGAAGATGAAGGAGAAGTAGATAATAAAATTGGGGCATGATCATAACCCACTGGGACAAGGTTATTTATGATAGCATTTGGAAAGAAAGAAAGCCATTCAGTGGAAGCTAAAGCCCTATCCAATCTAGTTAGAACAAAATGAATGTCTTTCCGATGGTTAGACCAGGTGAAAGGATTACCTGTGAAAGGGATATCATGAAGATCATATTGAGTAAAGGTTTGTTGGATAATTTGTGGTGTGGAGGGTTTATGAATAGAAAAGGATTTTCGATCATAACAGGATAAAGTAACATTCAAATCCCCAATAATAACCCATGGTAAATCCATATGACTACCCATTTTTGCTATCAATTTCCATTGTTCAGTTCTCTCCTCATCATAACATGAACTATACAAACATGTAAGCACCCATTATTGATTCTTTTGGCCAGTATGAACAATAAAATTAACCATGTTATGAGTAAAATGCATGATCTCTATCTTAAAACCATCTTTCCACAAGACTGCAATACCTCCAGCCCTAATTCGATTATTATGACACCAAACATTTGGATAGAACATATCATGTAATAGAAAGTAAGCATTTTTGTTTTTTTGTTTAGTTTCAGAAAGAAATATGATATCTTGACTATACTGATGAATGCAGTCTTTTAGGTGTTGTCTAGTAAACTTATTACCTTGACCCTGAACATTCCAAGCAAGAATTCTCATGTCGACAAAACAAAAAAAGAGAGAAACTGAAAAAACAAAACAATAACCAAAAACATCCAAGCAAAAAAAAAATAGAGAAAACACAAATGGTAAAACCAGGAAGAAAAATAGGATAAGGAAAGTGAAGGAAATAACCTGATCTTCTTGCTCAACTATAAGGTTTCCTCCAGAGTATCTAAGAAAGTTGTCCCAATCTCCTTGTTGAGGATAAGGCCTGTAGAGATGAGGATGCCTTTGATGTTCAGAGCTATTAAATACCCCTGGCACATATTCATCTTGATACTCATGGGTCATTTGCACATGCTAAATAAGATACTCATAACTAGCAGCTTATGGTTGGACACTTGCCTGACTGCTTTCTCCAGAATATTCTCTAGTTCTTTTAGGCCTTCTAGCATTTGAAGATTCATGACCCCCTACTGAATGAGTATAAATAGTGGAAACATGGAAACCATCCCCAGGAATTTGAAAATGCTTATTCTCTAGTCTTTTCTTGCTCCTTGTCTTTTTAGGAGAAATAAAAATAATTTCACCTTGTTTATACTTAGGATTATACTGCTTGGGATCAATTACCTAACCAAAATCCTCACCAAACTTAAAGATATAACTGGCAATAGTTTGGACATGTTCAGCCTTATCTTCACATTCTGTTTCTACATGAGCAAGTATAAGACATGCTGGAAAAAGCTTTCTTGGTTGCCGTTGGAAATAGATAGGAATCCATTGAGTGACTTTAGCTGCATTTTCAGTAATTATTCCTCTTAACATAGGATTAGTAATATTAAATTCAATCAAAACACTTACTGCATTTGTATCTGTAGGATTTCCATCTTCTGGTACCAACTTGAGTGGATTTCCAAGTATGCTTGCAATTTGATTTTCAACCTCAACATTGAGAAATTCAGGAGGAAGTTTTTTGATATCGATCCAAAACTGTTGAGTTTGAAAATCAAGATCTTATGGAATAACTGAAGGATGTCATTCCCGAAAGATTACCAGATATCCATCAAAGCTCCAAGGACCTTCTTCCAACACATAATTATAGCTGTTCCAATCATAAAACCGTAAAATGAAGAGATTAGTAGCATGTCTTCTAACTTGAAAATGACCATGTCCCCAAGCCATTGTAGCTTCTTGCTCAACTTTCTCCATCCCCATTGGATGCTCACTGATTATCTTACCAAGTAAACTAACTGACCTTTTTTTGATACTTGGTTGCAGTTTGATATGAGGGTATCGAATAACTCTATGGACATTATCATCTTCCTCTAAATTGGTATTCTTAATTTTCTCTATAAGTTCAGATACTTCACCAATAGATTTGCTAGTCGACATTATGAAGTATATGGTAAGAAAGATGAATAGCCAAGTATGAGATAGAATAAACCTGTATGAGTCTCTATTTAAAGAGAAGCTACAGGCGAACCCATGGCTACGTGTTGGTTTCTCCAGATGATGCTTGCCACTTCTCTTGTAAATTACAGGATGAGGTATCAATTTTTTGTTTTGTTTGTCTCGAAACTGTTGTAGATTCCTTCCAATTGAATAAGTTGAACATCTTTTAAGAGCTCTGATAAAAAAACCTGTGACTTTATCGATCATTACACCTTTCAGACTTATCTCTATGAACCTTTAATCGAAAACCTTTAAGGAAGGTACAACCTTTGGAATTGAAAACTTTTAGCAGAGAGTAACCGTCTTAACTTGTATAGTGGTGCACAAGTTAATAAAACCCTTTGTTTTTTCTTGTGTAAGTTGCAATGTTTTGTGTAATTTCTTAAGACATTGTATTTTTATGGATTGAATGTATGTGTTTTTGGATGCTCCGGAAGAGTTTTTGCTTCTCTACAAGCTGCTCTCCTGGCCTAATTGGAGCTTCCTTTGAATTTGGAGTAAGGTTTGAGAATAAATAAGCTGGATTTTCTTTTTTTAGTTGTTTTTTTTTCTTTGCAAATTTGTAAACTCAAATTACCTGCGAGTAATTGTTGTCGCAACAATTTAAGCATTTGACAACACGATGATTATGGCTCAAAATTGCTTTGACATCAATGTGGTAACAGACAAATGCATTATATATCACACCTTGTTAGTGGGTCTAAGACTCCAAGCAGTAGCCTCTTGGCAAATAGTTCATGAAAAAGCTAGATGTTATCATGGGTGTTATGTTTTTTTTTTTTTTTTTTTTTTTTTGCATGGTTTTACCATAATTTACAAGGCTGCTGCTACACATGGTTACTAAATTTATTTATTAAATAAAACAATCCTTGTTACAAGATTCACTACCACCCGTAAAATTTGGCAACCCCCTACGCAATATATGTAAATAGCCATCGACTTTCTGGAGATCCAGATCTTCCATGAATTTTTTCTTCATGGCAGTTGATGTGTTTGCACACTTAAAATTACTCACCTGATATCATTATTTTGCTTTTGTTTTTTCTTGTGTAATAAGTTATAATGTTTTGTGTAATTGTTAAAGATATGCCGACTTTCTAAGTTATCTTATAAATTAATTAATGGCAACGCAGCAAGCATTTCTCATAAAATACACCATTAATGGCAATGCAGCAGAAGACTAAACACCGCCTAGAAGATGAAATATCAAGTTTTTTTTTTTAAGCGACAGCCTTGCAAAGTGCAGGATAATTGATTCCTCGGAAACCAACTTTCGCGTTTGTACACACGGAAGATGATTCTGACCCATGGTTAGCAGGACCAGTGTACTTCAAATTGACGTTGAACATGTCTACATTTTGGCAAGGAACCATTGGGCTGCATCCAATATTTATAGCAACATTTGAAACTGAGGTTCCATGAACGTTTATGAAGTGAACATCACTGACGGCCACTTTAGAAGGCTGTTAAGTCACAAACAGAAACACACAATTCAGTACGTTGCGAGCAAATCAGTAAAGATTATTGTACTAATTAAGTCAATGACGGATCGGTGTATACCTGTGAAACGCACTTCTTCTTGCTTCCGTAACACTGATCAATGATGATTGGGTTCTTGACATTGTTCATGATTATATCTTGGTAAATGAAGTGAGAAGCCTTGATTGCAGGTGAGTTAGGCCAGGTTTTGATTCGAAGACCGTTTTCGGTTCCACTCAAAGTACAGTTCCTCACAATAAGACCCCTCACATCTAATTCATCTTGTTGTTTTCCAAGACTTCCAACGCTGTTCAGAAAAAAACAAATAAATTAATTTGGATGAATCCGGATATTAGTATTTGATACAAGAGATTTTGTGGTTTCGCAGATTATTACCTAATTCCATGTCCTGGGCCACAGGTGACTTTGGAGACAGACACATTGGTGGAACCCTGGCCAACGGAGACGCAATCGTCACCAGTTGCGATAATGCTTCTGGAAATTCTGACGTTGTTTGATGTACTAACATGAATTCCATCAGTGTTAGGGCTAGTCTTTGGGGCAGTAATGTGCATGCTATGTATCTTAAAATCATCGCATTTGTAGAGGGACATGTGAAATCCTTGAGGGTTGAGAGAATTGAGTTGTCGAACGACTCCCTTGGTTACATGGCTGAATTTCAAACCCTTTGAAGGAAAAAAAAGAAAAGAAGAGAGCATTAAATATCCGCGAAAAATATATATACATTTTTGGAATAAATTTTGTGCGATGTATACTTACAACAGCAAGAAGTTGGCAATCGGGATTCACGTGACAGTCGTTGTATTTCCATGTTTTGTCACCGCTACCATCAAAAGTTCCTCCGCCGGTAAGAACCAAGCCGTTAATATTTTCGAAAAGGATCCATTGGTTTTCTTCGTAATCACTTACCTGATCTGATCCTGTAACAATTCCTTGCACCTGAACAACAATAGGTGAGCTAGTGCATGGCCCCTGGAATACAACTGGGAGAAGTTTATAGTGTCCTGGAGGGACAATAAGTCTGGCGTTGCCTCCAGGATGGTGGCATGCGGCATTCCATGCTTGCACAAATGCCTCGGCGCAGTCGTCGTGACCATTAGGCATAGCACCGTATTTTAAAACGCTAAAAACAGTAGGAGGAGGGCCGCCCAGCTTATTTCCAAAACCAAAGGCGTCGGCCACGTTAGAAAAAACTAAAGGTAGAAACAAGAGAATCACAGCGGCATTAATTCTAACGTTGGCCATTGTGACCCTGCAACCCGAGAATTGAAATGAGAAAATATAAATAAAAACTCACAAAAAGAAAAAAAGAAAAAATCTTGTGAGTACCGTTGTTGTCTATCAATTTGATCATTTATAAATTCTCATTTTTTGTTTTCGGTTAACAATGGTCTGCCTATAATTATCACATTTGAAGCTATAAATGAACACAGTTGGTTATATCCCCTAAATATGGCTATCACCGTGTCCTAACAATTGCCCTTTTTTTGTACCATGCCCAAATTTAGCCAAAATTTAGTTCCTAATTTTAGAACTCTCCTCAAAACTCTCTCATCCATGCCCACGGTCAATCATACAAGAGCCAATCTAGTTTTGGAGCTTACCTCAGGCCCTCAGCTAACAAGAAGCGCTAATGTATGGTTAAGGCCTTTCTCTATGCATTTCTTGACATGGGATTTGAGTTTAACTTGAAATTTGATTTCAAGTATTAGTTAGACCACAAATTTTTTTTCTAAACCTTTATTTACTCCCGCAATTCTCCACATGAATGAATTATCAGGTACAAGGTGTGCATGAGATCTTGAAATTTGTTTAATGAGAAATTATGGGAACTATTAGATTGAGATTATCTAATGCAATGAACTCTGATTTCATAGTGGATCAAGATATACATGTCTTTTAAGATGATTTTCGAGAAACATACCCACCTCCTAGAGTGAAAATATATCCACTTGTGGACTTAAACTTTTTTGAGTCGGCTATCCCGTAATTCAAACAAAAGATCAAGTTGTACTTCACGGATCTCACCACTCTAATTAGTTCATCCCAGTGTTACTGCACTGATTTAGATGTATACCTAGGCAATGTATGGTCTTGAATAATTCATCAAATAGATCAGGCTTCCTATGGCTCTTGAGCATTCAAGTTGTGAAACTCAATTACCCTTATTTTTTAAGTTTACAAGAAGGATAATACAAAGTACAGACATGTTTACAATAAAACTAATTATATTTTTCTAAATATATACTCAACATAATTAGTTTGACTAATTAAGGGTACAACCGTTAGAGCGAAGGCTCGGTTGAACCTACATACCTTGGTATGTTAAGTATGTTTTCATAATTTTAAGTGCCAAAGCTATTTCTTGATTTTAGTCTACTAAAGTTAACTTCGGTTTGGAATAGATTGAGTAATAGAGTCTTAGGATGTTCCAAGTTACTCAAGACGAATGAAAATTTGAAGATCACACGAAGACATAAAAATTGAAGAAGCTTCATCGAGGTACGTAAAGAGGACCAGCGCCCTTTTCCTATATATTGAACTCATTTTTTTCTGTCTCTTTACCTGTCATACCAAAATTCGAGAACTTTAGTAGTTGATCATAATTGAAAGAAGATCATATCATGGATTAGCTTCCTGCTACGTATAGTTAAGTTTACTTTCAAGCACTTGCTGTAGAACTCGAAACTAAGCTTGAGAGAATAAACACAAGTGTATTAAGAATTTCTACACTTGCAAATTCATTTTTGAGTTTATAATGTATTGTTTTGGTTATTTACCATTATTGATTTTCATTCACTTGAATTCATAAAATCTTGATCAAAGTTTGTGAATCTAAAAGCTTATAGAACTCAAAACTAAAGGAAAATAAGGTCTTTGAATTCGTGAACCTAGGTGTTATGGTGAGTTCACAAA
Organism: Papaver atlanticum; assembly: GCA_023531105.1. Taxonomy (NCBI): domain Eukaryota; kingdom Viridiplantae; phylum Streptophyta; class Magnoliopsida; order Ranunculales; family Papaveraceae; genus Papaver; species Papaver atlanticum. Next base: position 966,761 of record JAJJMB010011752.1, on the reverse strand, counting down.
CCTATTGTAGAGAATTTCCCTAAGAACTTTTTGTCATTTGAGTTTGTCAACCTACGAAGAAAAACCTCTCCTGAGCTTTTATATCACTTTGAGTTCACGAACCTATTACGGTGAGTTCGCAAACCTTAAACAAGAGAATTCTCTTGAGAGTCTAAAATCATTTGAGTTCGCGAATCTAACATATGTATACGTTCTCAAATAAACTTATTGCAATCTGAGTTCGCAAACTACGATGAATTCGCAAACATAACAAGTTGATTCCTGTAACTTTATTTGCATTTGAGTTGGTGAACCTACAAGGCTAATAAGATGTATTTTATCTCTTTTTGTCTAAAGACTCAACCGTGATTTCATGAACCTAAAAGCTTAATGAGCTAAACCTTTAACGTGTATATCTTGAGGATCTTTCATTCTTCTTTAGATTTCAAGTAAAACTTGTACACTCTTACAGAATGCTATTCATAGTTAATTCTTTTGGTTAGAAAGTCTATTTTCCTTCATGGATGTATGAAATTAGCTTTGATAGTAATTCTTTTCATAAGAATTTACTTGGGCTTATTACTTTTTAAATTTTTAAACCATGACAAAAATATAATTGCAGGCCCCGTCTTTTCCAATGAAATAATTTTAAAAACGACTTGGTTTAGGCCACTAAGAATTATCTTGGGTTGCAAGAATTCATTGCTTAAATCTTAAGTAACCCATCCTTGATTGATTACTATAAATTGGAGACACTCGCAACACATAAAACTTAATCCCTAAACTCCAGTGATGTTATTATAAAGTTGTCCTCTAAACCTAAAGGATATTCATGATATAGGCTTCGAATTTAAGAGACTTCATTTGGGATTCGTGAAGCACAGGTTCACATATCTTGAAAGAATTAGTTTCAAAATTTGTAACTGCATTTGTGTTGCTTAATAATTCTTATCTATTTGAAGGTCCTTCTCTTCTAATACGAGGCCATTCAAAATTTGCATATCAAATCCAAATTTGATATAAAACCACAAACACGATTGAGTATAACTCTAATCTATTGATATCCTATTCAAGTGTTTAACATAAAATTATATTCTAAATTAAGTTCTAGTTGTTTCTTATGTAGATAGAAGATTAGGTATTTCTATAAGTCTTGCAGAAAATATAGTATTGGATTTAGATTTGCCTAAAATCAGGGAAGTGATTTCTATCCTTGATCTAATATCAAAAGGAAATCTTTAAGCGTCTTGTTACTGGATGGATAACGGTAGTCTTCACGAAGGTCTTTGGAGAGATTCTTATGGATGTAAAGAACATCAACTTGGGAAATTAAGTGCGTGGGTTCTTGCGAGAATCAAAGGGCACAACTGCGTCAGAGTAGCTTGGAGGGTTTATTATGTCTTTGCTATATTCCGGATCGAAGTCTTATAGTAAGCTAGTGTTTTTAGCGGCTTGTGTGTCCAAACTGTTCAATTTTGCCATTATTTTGTCATTATTTTAGAAATGACAAATAGTTAATCTAATAGTTATTCGAATTCGGTTAGTCTTTGTAACTGCATTTATTATTCGGATTCGGTTTTACCATTATTTTGTCAGTTCATGTAACTAATAGTTAAAAAATGAAAATACACAAAAAAAAAAAGAAAGAATAAAATATAGTTACACAAAAAATTACATATTAAAATAAAATAAAATAAAATAAAAACATATGTATAAAATTAAATATATAGTTAATCTAAGGTAAATCTAATGGTTGATATTAGTTATATCAAAGCTAATCGGTTTTACCGTTGGTATTCGGTTTGATTTTACATCAAACCAAAACCGAAACCGTTACTCTCGGTTTTTATCTTTTTAAAACAAAACCAACCATTAGTAAATGGTTCGGGTCGGTTTTCTTCTAATCGGTTTGGTTCAGATCGGTTTTAGCAGATAACTGTTACCATGTACATGCATAAATCAAACCACTGGAAATCATCACATCATCAAATTTTCATGTCATTGTTAGGTGCATTGTTTCAAACCATACAATTATTTTAGTTTACAAATTTTGTCTTCACAATATTTCACTAAAAACCTCCCAGGTTCGTCCGTGTAAATTCCTCATCTAGTTTACCATATAGAAAAGTTTTCTTTATACCAGTATAGTGTATCTATAAGTAATGAGTGATATTTGTAGCAATTAACATCCCAAGGGAAGTATAATTCTCGTAACAGGTGAGTAAGTATTAAAAAAATCTACACCCTCGTACATCTTATAACCTTTATCTACCAACCTAGCATTTATATTTTTCCATCAGCTTGTGTTTCCTCTTAAAGACCCATTTAGAACTTATGGTCTTATACTATGGAGGTAAAATTATAATCTCATATATCTGGTTTTATTCGACGAAGTCTATTTCGTTAATTGTGGTTTTTTCCCACTAGAAGCATCAAAATGTGTCATGAATTCTCTAAAATTCCGTGGATCAGACTCAGCTATGGCTCAATTGTAACCTTGTACTCTGTTGGATTGCCAAGAAAAGAACCTCATTTAGAAGAATATTCAAAAGACGACGGTAACAAAATACACCACGATCTTTTAAATATCAACCTATAAGTCCGATATCAAGTGTGATCGTCTATGGAAAAAGTCGAGACAATACGACAACTATGGTATGATCGTCTATATATGGATATGAAATCGATAAAATACGACAACAAAGTGATCACATGATAATAGGTATCGTATTAAACCGAAACACTATAGGATCAATATCAAGTGAATATGATTAACGTACGTGTGTAATTTACTTAATTATAATAACAATTATAATGCGGAAATAAAGTAAATGACACAACAAGATTTTGTTAATGAGGAAACTGCAAATGCAGAAAACCCCCGACCTAATCCAGTTTTTAATACTCTCAGAATTAAGACGCTATACAAAATATAATACCAACTTCGTATAGTTTAGACAAAGTAGACTACCCCTAACTACTTAGTTTCCTCAATATCCATGTGCCTTCTAATTATAGAGGAGACTGTTCCAGGGGAACAACTACTCAATTACAGGGTTTTGGACTGCAGCTCTAAGGCTAGCACCATGCAAATTCTCAATATTCATATACAAAATTTTGTCAAATGCTAATAGTGTTAACCGACTGAAGATTTTGAAATAGTTACAGTAAGTTTTGATCTTTCCAATAAATTTCATAGAATCATAGAATTGACAGGTAATTTAGCTAAACTAATCATCGTTTTATTCTAGTCATGTCCCACCCTGATCAGATTACCTAGCACAAAATCAGTGACTTCAAAATCCACCATTCATTTGGTGGAATGCTACGTTGAATTTGCCTTGAACTTATCTACTGTAAGCTTCTTTTTTCTCTTCTAGAGTTGTATCTGTTAGAGCACTGCTCGGTCAAACTCGCAAGCGTTGCTATCTCAAGCTTGTTGTCAAGTTTAGTTTCCAAAACTATAAGTCTTGATTTCTAATCTACTCATAATTAAGTCTCGGATTAGGATAGAAAGTGTAGTTTAGCATTAGACTTCGCGGCGTTCATCGATTGAAGACAAAGAACTACTAAGGGGATCTTGTGGAACTTCATCAACAAAATGTATGTGGAGACTTTAACTCATCTATCACTCAAAAGTATATCTACTCTATCTCTTATTTGAGAAAAAAAGTCGCATAGCTATATAGACTTCGATTATACACATTTGATATTTCGAGCTGAATTTAACTCGCTTACATATTTCTCGAAATATATATTGGTAAGCTTTCGCTTTAACCAAGTTCATCTTATATTATTGATGAAAGTCAAAAGATGATCATGTGAAAATCGCCTTGTAACATCTTACATGATTTGTGTGAGACAGTCAGTTGATGTAGACTCGGAATGTTTCGTATTGATCATTCGATCACTTGAAAATTGCTTCGAAGCTAATAGTTTACGTGAGACAGCTATTGTCGTCTTCTAAGAATGTTTCAATGATTTAATTGGGAGTTTAGAACAAATAACCATGATTGGATATAGCACAGTATGCGTACTTGTATGCTAATTGTTGCAAGATATTCCAAGTCCGGGAACCATAATATGCATACCCGTATGCGTACTGGTTGGTTTATGAAGTCCGGGAACTTAGTATGCATACTGGCGTGAGTTTCCAGTTCCGGAATTTAACTGAGGTTGGATGGTATGCGTACCCGTTCACATACTGGCGAACCCAAATTTGGTCCAGCCACTTAGGTATGCATACCCGTTCGCATACTTGATAAGGTTATGTTCTAAAATCGGTTTGTTCATGAACAAATACATTTATATAATAAGTAATGCAATCTTTTGCAAACCGTGGCTATAATGTTCATGAATCGCATTGAGTGAATCAAAATCGATTTTGCTTCAATTGTTTTTTGTAAATTCTATGAGAATATAAACAATACTCTATAACTAGTTTCAAGTATAAACATAAGATAAGATATGTCAACAAACTTCAACGAAGAGCGAATTGATTAGCAAACAAGCTCAAACCTGTTCAGAAGTCGTCTGAGGTATGTAATCTCATCTCTTCTCCGAAGAAGTTAATTTCCAAAGAAAAAATTAGACCTCTAGAGAAAAGAATACGGTTTAAACATTCTGTGAAACAGGGTTCTAAGAATTCCATTCAAGAAGATTATGGTGGACAGATTATTGTTCACTCCAGCACAACTTAATTGTGTTGTTGGTGTATCTTGTCTCAAGTGCCTGGTTCAAAAGAGACAAGAGATTGCACTCTTCAGGCTTTTGGAAAAGATTTTTTTTTTCCTTTCTTTTTGGTTTCATTTTTTTTTTCCTGTTTGTAATTTCTCCATCTTTTCATATCTAGTTGATATTGAAAGGGCTTTCCCTGTTTGATCAATAAAAGAGGGTTAAAATCGATAATTTTGCCTTCTTTAGGGTTGAGAATTATGCGTACGTGAATCTTCTTTTGTATAAAGGTTCCGTAACCCTACATTCCTTTTTCCTTCTCTGAAAAACTCTTTTTTGGCACAAGATTGCTTGTTGAGCCTGATTTGTGAATTCCTCTCACAATTACATACTTTTATGGAAATGTTAATATGATTGTTAAGCCATCAATCATGAAGGAAAAAGATAAATCTCCTGTACCTTCGTCTTTGAAAAGAAAAAGGAGGAATGTGAGAAAATCAAGGGCCGTTCCTTCAAATCTTCAGAATTTTTCTGGTGTTCTTGAAGAGTTGAAGGAAACAAGAAAAGAGATACAGCAAATAAAGTCTATTGTTTTTAGGACTCTTGAAATTTAGAAGTCCCTGGTTTGGCATCAGTCAAGAAGGTTTGTTGGAATTGACTCCTTTCTTCATGAACCTTATGTTCCAATGGCTGTTGACGACAATGAGTTCGGGGACGATAAAGAATTTTTCAAAGGTCTTAATGTCTAGGAAATTTCTTATGAGAATTTATTCTTGTGTTTTAAGAAGGATAACTAGGGTTTGGAATAGCAATTATTGTGAGTAAACATAGCTATTGCCAACGATTTTCATCTTTCAATGTTTTTAGATTTATTTATTTAATTTATAAAGTTTATTTGGAAGATGATTTTGCAGTATTTATTGGTTTTATATATTGCAAAAATTATTATGGGATATGTGTGTTTGCGTCTGTGAACTATGATTGTCCCATATATGTCAAAAGTTAAGCTATTATGTCATTATGCAAATATTGATGGAAGATAGGATGAACTTTTGATTGCAAAGATTAAGTCTATTACACGTCTTTATGCAAATATTGATGAAAAATAGAATGAATCTTTGAATATTCCGCAGTATTGATCTTTCCCTGATCCACTTCTATGTGAAAGTACTTTGTGGCTCCGTAAGTTCTCTTATGTTGAGCATTTACGATTAAATTAATCATGGGTTCTCTTGTGGTTAATTTAATTGAGTTTTCTGGATACAAATGCATGTCTCATGTAATTTGTTAATGTCCAAAGAAATCCTTCTTTTCTTGTACAAGTAAGGTCGCTCTTGTTGTTCTTTCGGGAATGACATTATATGGGGGAGAGTTCTTAATTAAACTTGTGCTTAATTGCCAAATCTTTATGGGGAGTGCGGCTGTGGAATATTGTAGGAGTTTTCTTGTATCTTTATAAACTCCTTGATGAATACACTAAGTTTCGACTATGTGAAATCATTGAAACAAAATTGATATGTTCTCTTTAAGTCATGAAGTATCTCTATGAGAATTTCATTATGATCCCACTAGTTTTCGTACCTTTCCCAATTTATATTAACAAAAGGGGGAGAATTAATGTGTAGTTCACACTAAAAATACATATGGTTTACTGATCATTATGTAAGGGGGAGTGTTCTCATGTGAGATGAAGTATTGACTAAGGGGGAGTGATACATATCACCATATTATTGTTGTCAAAGTTGTGATACAATTGGACTTTGATGATGTGTAATAATACTATGACACTGTATAACAATGATTGAGAGCTACTGTTTTCTCATTATTATAGCTACGGATCTTCAACAACTATGATGCTGAGTTGAACACGTTCAGAATCACTGGAGTACTTGGAAGTGACGAAGATTTCGAGTAAAGTTGAAGAACCAAGGAAATCAAGCATTTGGATGAGAAGCTACAAAGTTTATTTATTTTGTAATCCATATGTATTGATAGTTTTGTCACCAAAATTGACAAAGGGGGAGATTGTTAGAGCACTGCTCGGTCGAACTCGCAAGCGTTGCTATCTCAAGCTTGTTGTATTGTTTAGTTGCCAAAACTATAAGTCTTGGTTTCTAGTCTACTTATAGCTAAGTCTCGGATTAGGATAGAAAGTGTAGTTGAGCATTAAACTTCACGACGTTCATCGATTCAAGACGAAGAACTACTAAGGGGATCTTGTGGAACTTCATCAACAAAAGGTATGTGGATACTTGAACTCATCTATCACTTAAAAGTCCATCTACTATATCTCCTATTTGAGACAAAAATCGTATAGCTATATATATATATCGATTATACACATTTGATATTTCGAGATGAGTTTAACTTGCTCACATATTTCTCAAAATATGTGTTGGTAAGCTTTCACTTTAACAAAGTTCATCTTATATTCCTGACGAAAGTCAAAAGATGATCATGTGAAAATCGCCTTGTAACATCTTACACGATTTGTGTGAGACAGTCATTTGATGTAGACTCGGAATGTTTCGTATTGATCATTCGATCACTTGAAAATTGCTTTGAAGCTAATAGTTTGTGTGAGACAGCTATTGTCGTCTTCTAAGAATGTTTCAATGATTGAATTGGGAGTTTAAAACAAATAACCATGATTGGATATAGCACAGTATGCGTATTTGTATGCTAATTGTTGCAAGATATTCCAAGTTAAGGAACCATAGTATGCATACCCGTATGCGTACTGGTTGGTTTATGAAATCCGGGAACTTAGTATGCATACCGGTATGCGTACTGGCGTGAGTTTCTGTTAGAGCATAGATCGGTTGAACCCACCAAGCGTTGGTATGTCAAGTTTGGTTGTCATATTTTAGTGAACCAAAACTCATTTAAAGAGTCGTTTGATAATTTACTAGAGTCAACTTCGTATAAGTTAGCTAGAAAGTTATTTGGATATGAGACATACAAGTATTACTCGAAGACTTGAAGAATGTGAAGAAGTAAAGAACTACAACGACGACATCATCCCTCCTCTTGAGGTTAGTAATATTTTGACTTGAACTGTTTAATTTTTAACGTATCTTTCAAGTCGTGCTATATTGAAAACATAAATGCGAAGCTGTGAATGATTATACTCTAGTTAGACATAGTATTAAGGAATTATAATACGAAGTATAACGCCTATCTTTTGAACTTCGTATATAAGACATCGACATAATCGTTTGAATTCTATTGTGATTATGTGTATGGGTATGGGTGAAGATTTCATCCTAGGAAACAATGTCTTACATTCGTTTAAAGGAAGTACAATTCATAAACTTGTTTTATGAATCGAAAGGGAAATCACTAGGCTTATTGGTATTGTTATTCATTGCAAATCTATGGATAACCAATATGTGTGTTTAGTATAACCGTTCATAACTTGTTTATGTATCTTGGTAAAACTATTCACGATGCCTGACTTATGTATCGGTATGACTTTTATTAGTGAAACCAATCTTAAGTAATCACCTGAGATGGTATGATCGATATTTGTAATTGGTGTTACCATTCCTAGTCATTGGGTAACCGATCCTAGAACATGGTTAGGACTAATCACAAGATGTGTAATCGATCCTTGTAGTAGGTTAAAAAGTTTTAGTTATTGGTGTAACCGACCCTATAACTTGTGCAACCGATCACAAGTAAGTACCATAAATAAGTGGTAACCGATCCTGGTAGTTAGTTAACAAAGTTTTTGGAAACTATTGTGACCGATCCTAGTAGCCACTTGGAGGTAGAACTGAACTTGTGTTTGGTAGAACCGTTAAACCCATTAATGGTGATTGAATGTTTTTGATCAATCATATAGTTCTTGGAAATCAGATTAACCAATTCTAAACTCGTTTGGAAGTGTGGAAAATCGGTTCAAAGATTGTAAATATGAAAAAGGATTTACAAAGTAAAGATTTCGACATACTTTGAACATGTTTAGTAATTCCTATCTATTATTGTTCAATGATATTCCTTAATAACTAAAGGAGAATCCCGGATCGAAATAAATTTAGAATCTTTTATTTAAGGTTTTTAGTTTTATATGCTTTTAATTTCCAGCAATTAAATGCATATCTTTAGAAAATAAAAATTGGTAATGTGCATTTACTAATTGGAGATTTTCTACTGACATTTCGGTCAATATTTGGATAGAAATATTTCATGAATTATGAAAACCGATTTGGGCATTTATTGCATATCTTTGAGAATATTCGGTTTTGGAAATTCCTTGGTGTCCAAACTTCTTCGTCTATAAAAATATTTAAGTTTGGATTTCGAGCAAACTAATCCTCAGAGCCAGCAAAACTACCTAGTTGTATTGTTAGTGGCGGAGCCGTCTATTCGGAGAGGAAATAACCCTAATTAGGCGAAATCTCTGACGACCGCTCATTTTAAAGACTTCTTTGGGATTAGGAAGCTCTACGAGTACCGTTGGTGGGAAACTAGATAATTGCAGTTTATTATTAGTTTCCGATTGATTTGATTGACTAACGGTTGTTGAACTTTGATTGCACCTAGTTTGTTTATGCTTGAGAATCTTCTCTTCTGATATAAGATTCACTCAAACTAGATCGAAGTATCGACGGGGATCTTTAGACTGTTTGTAGATCTAAAGATGTCTTGTGATAATCCATTGTTAACAGACTCCGTTCTATGTGTGATTGATCACAAGAGATTTAAGTTGTTTTTGTGCAGGTGTTTATTGAAGATCTAGGAAGATTTGAAGACAAAGAAGATTTCTTATTTGAGTTCATAATCTTTGGTGTGCACAAAACTCTATCGGATGGGGATCCAACTATAATCGGTTTATCTTTTGATAGATTGGATTTATTAGTTGAGTAGATCGGCATCAATACAATTCTTTGTGATTCGAAGTATTGATTGCTTAGTCTAAACAATTACTTTGGTAGTTGTTGAAAGATTGATCTAAGAACCTGACAAAGGAGTTTATTGGGATAAACGGAAGAGCCTTTTTTCAAAATCATATCACGTTATTTGAGAAGAGTTGTTACCGAACAGATTTGTTATCCATTTACTGTTTGGAATACGAACCAAAGTAATTGTTCCAAGTGCGTGACATATTACAAGTTGGAGACGCAGGGATATTGAGGGAACTAGGTGAACTATAGGTTTATTTGCTTGGTCTCAACTATACGAAGTTGGTTTAGATTTTGTATAGCGGCTTAATTCTGAGAGTATTCAATTCTGGACAAGGTCCCGGGGTTATTCTGCATTTGCGGTTTCCTCGTTAACAAAATCTTGCTGTGTCTTTTACTTTTCTATTTCCGCAATTATAATTAGAAGTAAAATACTCAAACGTTAATTCCTAATTACATGATAGCAATCCTATTGTGTTTGGTTAAGTTCGAACCTATTATCAAGTAATCATACTTCGTTGTTGTATTGTCTTGATCTTGTATCCATTGTCAATAACGTAAGTTATCTTGTTGTCGTATTGTCTCGATCTTGTATCTATAGACGATCACACGAAGTGTGAACCGATTAGTTATATTATCTCGACTCAGTCCATCGACAATCACTTTCGGACAAAGGACTTATAGGTGGAAAAGTTTTAGATTGAGGTATATTTGGGTACCCTTGTCTTTTCAATTGGTATCAGAGCAGGAAAACACGAAAAGATCTAACAATCTGTGTTGGTGCGATCCATCCTATAAGAAATTGAATCTATGTGTTATTCAGTTAATGTTATGCAAGAGTATGAATACTCAAAAGTTGAAGATGTTATCAATTTGTTGACCCATGACCCAGGAGTTATGAAAATAAAGAGTACATCTTTCTCTTATGGAAAAGAAGATGATGATAAAGAGTTGGTAAAACTCCTAAAGCCTATAAAATCTCTGTCTACAAAAGTGCTGATATTAAAGACAGAGTCAAATCTTCTTAAAAATGAGATCAGAGATAAAGACATTCAACTGAATATTCAAGCCAAAGAGAATATGGATCTCACTGTCAAATTAGAAGCTCTTGGTAAAACTCTTACTCAAGATAAAGAGACACATCCTATGACTCTTACTAATGATTCTGTTATAATTTCTTCTGATGAAGAAACCAAAAGTCCTTGCTCGACTTTGAGAGATTGTGATAACAAAACTTGTTTGATCACATCCGAAACAGATCATGATGATGGTAGTTTGCATAACTACATCAAGTCAGAAGAGGGTGAGAAACCAGCTTTTACATCTACTGATGATCAGACGAAATCTTGTCCAAAGAAAACTTTGAACCAATTCCGTGAACGTGATCTTAAGGAATACAACTTTCAGTCACTTGACATGAAACTTATACTTCTTCAAAATACGGTGGTAAAAATATTGAAAGAAGTTTCTTGTCTTAAAAAACTTGAAGATCATTCCTCGGTAGAAAGACAGAATTTGCCATATTTCGATAAAGTCAACTCAAAAGAATCAGAATTAAGAGTTGATAATCGCTTCTGGAAAAAGGTTCCTCCTCATCCATATCGAAACAGTTCTTGTTTTGATGAAGAACGACTCCAGAAGAAAGGAAAAGAGAGAATCTTTGCCAATGGAAACGATCATGAATTTCCGATAATTGTTTCAGACAATCATACTGATGTGCATCATAAGGAAATCCTTAGAATGAGAAAATCTTATGAAAATCTCATTGACAGAATTAAGAGAGATTTATCTATCCCTGAAAATTCTCACATTAGTATATCTTCTCCACATGATCATATCTCTAGAGTAAGAAAAGATCATTATCTTGGGAGAAAATATTTAGGGAAGAAATTCCCAAAGAGAAACATGAACTATATATGTTTCTGATACTCACTGTAAGCTAGAAAAAGCTTACTCCGATACAACTTAGTTGTATCGAAATTGTGCACTCTCATCCTCTGTCGTGCTTTTAATTATGGATGAGATATGCACAATAAAACGAGAGCACATTTGTTTTGTGTGTCTATTTACCAAGAAAATATGTGACATTTTATGGATGACTGCGAATCCATATCTGTCTAAAATTGTTCATGTTTATCATGATCTTCCAAAGATGGGTTTTATTTAGAATTTTCGAATTTTAATAAACCTTCCAGCATGAGATGTTCGGACAAAGGAAACTGAATATATTCTTTTAATATTTTCGGAATTTTCTGATATTTTCGGTCCAAGAGTTGTCTCTTCTTAAAGAGAAACTATCTTTTTCTTGTATTATGAAACCCTGATCAATCCCTATTTAAATAACCGAGCATGCCTCCAATAACTCGCAGTGTCACAAAGGCTAATAAGGAGGAAGCTCAAAAGGTTAAGGATTGTCAAGGAATCAATACAGAAAGGAAGAAGAAAAACATATCAAAAATCATGTCTGATTATGATTCAGATAGTTCGAATGGATCTCAAGATGAGTCATGTCTGTTGGCTTACAATCTTCAAGATCCAACCGAAACCAAGTGGATTCGGTCTGATAGTATGATTCACTATATCCAAGGTTTTGAAGAACTGAGAACCAATCTCATTATAACAGTTCAACATCAAGATTGGCTCAAAGAAAGAATTGATCAAACAGGAAGTGTTCTTGCTGAACTCAAGGTTCTAATTGAAGAACTTGAAAAACAGGAAGTGGTTGCAGACAAGTCTCTTGAGACATGCTTCAAAAGTTTGAGTACTGATGAAATCTCAGTAAACAATAAGAGCACCACTAGAGATTAAGATACATGCTGTAATTCTTAATCAGAAAAATAGACATCAGTTTTTGATTTCTTTCAATAATTGTATAAGGTCAATTATGAATAAAACTATCTATTATTTATGAATAAAATTATTTGTTATATAATTTTTCTTGTGATAGTTTTTCGGTTGCATAGCCTATGCTTTAATGCTTTATTTTATTGCTATGTGTTTATGGGATGTTTGATTTCGGTTTTCATAACCTTAATATTCGATCTCATATTGTGTGAACCCTGATGGTTTGAGTGACTTTTTGATTTAGCGGGATTGAGTTCTAACCCATGTTGGTTGGCTTTATCAAAGGATCATAAGGGGTTCCGATTGAAACTCATGTCATGTGTGAAAAAGTCACAATATGTTGAATCGTTTTTGGTTTAGCATAAAAGCATATGTGTTTCGGGTTTTTAACTTTTGCTATGCATTAGTTAAAACCTATTTTCAACCTTTCTCTGGTAAAGGTTGGTGTTTGTTGTTGTTCTTTTGTTCTTGCGAGAGGATGACAACATAACAGGGGAGAGTTATATCTTGAACTTGCGCTTAATGACATATCTTTCTGGGGAGAAGAGGATGCGGAATTTGAGGTAACAGATTTGTTAGTTAATCGTTTTCCTGTTTAAGAAAACCATGATTTTATTTCATATATTTTGCTTTTGCTTAACAAAATTTCGGTACAATTGATGTTTATTCAATTATTTGTGTATGGATGTGTGTGTGATTCAATTGTTTCCGGTTGAGAAAAACTATTGTTATCTTGCTTTATTGTTTGGTATCAATTGTTTAGGCTTAACGAAATTACGGTGCAATTGCGGTACTTTAATGTCTATGTTTGTTTCAATTGCTTCCGGTTGAGGTAAATAATTATGCAAGTTGATTTATTTGGTTTGTATGAATTGTTTATGGCTTAACGAAAAGGTTTTCGGGATCAATTGTTTAGTCCAATTCGATTCCTGATAAGAGAAACTAAGTTAATTCTGATCTTAGTTATACTTATCAAAGTGTAGGATTCGGTTATTCAAGTCTAATCGAATGCCTTAACAAGAAATACTAGTTAACTAACCTAGTACTTGTCTTATTTAAAGTGAAAGGTCTAAGTTATTGTTCGAATAATTAGAACCTGATGAGAAAAATAGAGTTAATTCTGATCTTTATTTTGGTCTTATAAGTTTGGTTGTCATATTTTAGTGAACCAAAACTCATTTAAAGAGTCGCTTGATTATTTACTAGAGTCAACTTCGTATAGGTTAGCTAGAAAGTTATTAGGATATGAGACATACAAGTATTACTAGAAGACTTGAAGAATGTGAAGAAGTAAAGAACTACAACGACGACATCATCCTTCCTCTTTAGGTTAGTAATATTTTGACTTGAACTGTGTAATTCCTAACGTATCTTTCAAGTCGTGCTATATTGAAAACATAACTGCGAAGCTGTGAATGATTATACTCTAGTTAGACATAGTATTAAGGAATTATAATACGAAGTATAACACCTATCTTTTGAACTTCGTATATAAGACATCGACATAATCGTATGAATGCTATTATGATTATGTGTATGGGTATGGGTGAATATTTCGTCCTAGGAAACAATGTCTTACATTCGTTTAAAGGAAGTACAATTCATAAACTTGTTTTATGAATCGAAAGGGAAATCGCTAGGCTTATTGGTATTGTTATTCATTGCAAATCTATGGATAACCAATATGTGTGTTTAGCATAACCGTTCATAACTTGTTTATGTATCTTCGAAAAACTATTCACGATGCCTGACTTATTTATCGGTATGACTTTTATTATTGAAACCAATCTTAAGTAATCACCTGAGATAGTATGATCGATATTTGTAATTGGTGTGACCATTCCTAGTCATTGGGTAACCGATCCTAGAACTTGGTTAGGACTAATCACAATCGATCCTTGTAGTAGGTTAACAAGTTTTAGTTATTGGTGTAACCGATCCTATAACTTGTGCAACCGATCACAAGTAAGTACCATAAATAAGTGGTATACGATCCTGGTAGTTAGTTAACAAAGTTTTTGGAAACTATTGTGACCGATCCTAGTAGCCACTTAGAGGTAGAACCGAACTTGTGTTTGGTAGAACCGTTTTACCCATTAATGGTGATTGAATGTTTTTGATCAATCACATAGTTCTTGGAAATCAGATGAACCAATTCTAAACTCGTTTGGAAGTGTGGCAAATCGGTTCCAAGATTGTAAATATAAAAAAGGATTTACAAAGTAAAGATTTCGACATACTTTGGACATGTGCAGTAATTCTTATCTATTATTGTTCAAAGATATTCCTTAATAACTAAAGGAGAATCCCGGATCGAAATAAATTGAGAATCTTTTATTTAAGGTTTTTAGTTTTATATGCTTTTAATTTCCAGCAATCAAATGCATATCTTTAGAAAATAAAAATTGGTAATGTGCATTTACTAATTGGAGATTTTCTACTGAGATTTCGGTCAATATTTTGACAGAGCATTTCCAAGAATTATGAAAACCGATTTGGGCATTTATTGCATATCTTTGAGAATATTCGGTTTTGGAAATTCCTTGGTGTCCAAACTCTTCGTCTATAAAAATATTTAAGTTTGGATTTCGAGCAAACTAATCCTTAGAGCCAGCAAAACTACCTAGTTGTATTGTTAGCGGTGGAGCCGTCTATTCGGAGAGGAAATAACCCTAATTAGGCGAAATCTCTGACAACCGCTCATTTTAAAGACTTCTTTGGGATTAGGAAGCTCTACGAGTACCGTTGATGGGAAACTAGATAATTGCAGTTTATTATTAGTTTCCGATTGATTTGATTGACTAACGGTTGTTGAACTTTTATTGCACCTAGTTTGTTTATGCTTGAGAATCTTCTCTTCTGATATAAGATTCACTCAAACTAGATCGAAGTATCGACGGGGATCTTTAGACTGTTTGTAGATCTAAAGACGTCTTGTGATAATCCATTGTTAACAGACTCCATTCTGTGTGTGATTGATCACAAGTGATTTAAGTTGTTTGTGTACAGGTGTTTATTGAAGATCTAAGAAGATTTGAAGACAAAGATGATTTTTTATTTGAGTTCATAATCTTTGGTGTGCACAAAACTTGATCGGCTGGGGATCCAACTATAATCGGTTTATATTTTGATAGATTGGATTGATTAGTTGAGTAGATCGACATCAATATAATTCTTTGTGATTCGAAGTATTGATTGCAGAGTCTAAACAATTACTTTGGTAGTTGTTGAAAGATTGATCTAAGAACCCGACAAAGGAGTTTATTGGGATAAACGGAAGATCCTTTTGTAAAACTCATATCACGTTGTTTTAAAAGAGTTGTTACCAAACAGATTTGTTTTTCCTTTACTGTTTGGAATACGAACCAAAGGAATTGTTCCAAGTGCGTGACTTATTACAAGTTGGAGGCGCAGGGATACTGAGGGAATTAGGTGAACTATAGGTTTAGTTGTTTGG
The DNA here is from genome assembly GCA_023531105.1 of Papaver atlanticum. Lineage (NCBI taxonomy): Eukaryota > Viridiplantae > Streptophyta > Magnoliopsida > Ranunculales > Papaveraceae > Papaver > Papaver atlanticum. Next base: position 950,900 of record JAJJMB010011752.1, on the reverse strand, counting down.
TCTCAACTATACGAAGTTGGTTTAGATTTTGTATAGCGGTTTAATTCTGAGAGTATTCAATTCTAGACAAGGTCCCGGGGTTTTTCTGCATTTGTGGTTTCCTCGTTAACAAATTCTTGCCGTGTCTTTTACTTTTTTCTTACCACAATTATAATTGTTTTATTATAATTATAAGTAAAATACACAAACGTTAATTCCTAATTACTTGATAGCAATCCTATTGTGTTTGGTTAAGTCCGAACCTATTATCAAGTAATCATACTTCGTTGTTGTATTGTCTCGATCTTGTATCCATAATCAATAACGTAAGTTATCTTGTTGTCGTATTGTCTCGATCTCATATCCATAGACGATCACACGAAGTGTAAACCGATTAGTTGTATTGTCTCGATTCAGTCCATAGACAATCACTTTTGGAGAAAGGACTTTTAGGTGGAAAAGTTTTAGATTGAGGTATATTTGGGTACCTCGTCTTTTCAGTTCCAAGTTCTGGAATTTAACTTAGTTTGGATGGTATGCGTACCCATACGCATATTGGCGAACCCAAACTTGGTCCGGCCACTTAGGTATGCGTACTCGTTCGCATATTTGAGAAGGTTATGTTCTAAAATCGGTTTGTTCATGAACTAATACATTTATATAATAAGGAATGCAATCTTTTGCAAACCATAGCTATAATATTTATGAATTGATTCGAGTGAATCAAAATCGATTTTGCTTCAATTGTGTCTTGTATACTTATATGAGAATATAAACAATTGAACAACTCTAGAACTAGTTTCATTTGAGCCATTTGAACTAGCTTGTTATGGTTAAAATGAATAAGGTTGATATGAAAGGGTTCATATGGCTAACTTCGGTTAACTATTGTTGAGCCAACAAGGTGCACACATTTAGGTACGGTTACTCATATCTAAATGAAGTAACTTTTCATTTGTGTGTAACAAGCTAAGTTCGATCTAACGGTTGAAAGATATTAGCTTGAGTCTATTCAGGTTTTCATCTAACATTGAATATTGAATGCTTTGTTACTAAGGTAACATTGATTGCAAACCCTGATTTGAAGACTATATAAAGGAGAACTCTAGCAACTAGGAAACCTAATCCCCACACCTCATGTGTGATACTAGTTGCGACTAGAGTCGATTTTCCTTTAACCTTAGGTTTTCTCCAAAACCCTATAGGTTAACGACTTAAAGACTTCATTGGGATTGTGAAGCAAGACCCAACTATTTCTTTGTAGTTGCATGTTCTGATCTTGATGTTTTCTATCTTGATTGAGTATTATCTTCTCTAAGATTTGCTCGAGATTTTATCTCCAATAGGCAAGATAAAAAGTAGTCACAAACATCTCCGTCTCATCATTTGTGATTCCACAATATCTTGTTTCGCTACCATACGATTAAGATTATTGTGAGGTAATTGATATTACTAGGTTGTTCTTCAGGAATATAAGTCTGGTGTATGAATTGGTTCCTGTTCACCTTGATTTATCAAAAGACGGAACAAAAACTCTTAGGTATTTCTGTGGGAGACAGATTTATCTATTCAATAGACTTTTCTGTGTGAGACAGATTGTTTTATCAAGTCTTCGACTTTGGGTCGTAGCAACCCTTAGTTGTGGGTGAGATCAGCTCAGGGAATCAAGTGCGCAGAGTTCTGTTGGGATTCAGAGGCATAAGGAACGCGACTGTTCCTTGATCAGTGTGAGATTGGTTAGGGCTCAACTACATTCCAGTCCGAAGTTAACTTGTAGTAGGCTAGTGTCTGTAGCGGCTTAATACAGTGTAATGTTCAAATATGGACTAGGTCCCGGGTTTTTTTTGCATTTGCGGTTTCCTTGTTAAAAAAAATTATGGTGTCTGTTTTATTTCTTTTCCACATTATATTTTCTATAATTGAAATATAACAGGTTGTGCGTAGTTCAATCAATTAGATAATCCAACCCTTGGTTGTTGATATAAATTGATTGACACTTGAACATTGGTCTTTGGTACCGTTCAAGTTGTTTCTCATAATAATCAGGCTCACAGATTCTTTCTGTTTGATTTGCTGATTATATTGAGAAATAGAGATACAACTCTTGGATATATTTCCATTGATTGAGTCTGTCTGTCTGTCTAGTTGATTCTCTTGGAATTATACTGGAGTTTGTCCATAAAGGTTGCTAAGAGAAATATTGGGTGTGGTTGTTAGACCCCCGCTTTTTCAGCATCATCCTGAACTTGAAAGTCTATGTTGTCCCTTTTGTAACTCCTTTCCCCAACTCAGCGCCAAATCAGCTCTTCTTATTGCTCTGTAGTTTCCAGGAATAGAGTTTTTGAAGTTTCATGCTCTAACATGGTTCCCCGAGAAAAAAATAGCAACAAGAGAAAATTTAGTTGTATTAGTAGTAGTTACCATTAGCACCAATGGAATGAACATCCAGAGTACTTTTGCTAATGGTGATGTCAAACTTTTCTCTGTGGTGCCTGAGTATTCTTTCCCTGATATCCCGAGTATCCCTTTGATAGTGGATATTTTTCAGGATGTGATTTTTATTATGCATGACTCAGTCAAAAGATTAGAGGTGTTGTCTAACATTATTGGGCCGACCTACCAACCGGAGGGCCCTAAGGTAGGGAGTCTTTTTTATGACCACTTTTTTGTAATATGAAACATAATGAAAATGTGCAATTTGATAAAAAGATTGGACTTGGTGAGGCTCTTTTTTTAGTGAAGCCTTTTCACATAATTCCTTATGTATCATATTCCTATTTTTTCATACTTGATGATAGTACCCCTCCATTATAAAATCAGGAAAAGTGATACTTTCACCCCGTGTCAGGAAAAGTGATACTTTCATTTTTTCAATTTGGCCTATGTTTAGGCAAAAATAAAACTGTGAAAATATCTCTTTTTCTGAAACAAAGGTAGTATATGCCTAAAAATATCACTCAAACAAAAAAAGATGCATAACAAATTGTGGAGCCACCACAAAGGATGCATAATAGTCTATACAGTCGTATTTTGGTTAATACATCCACTAATTTGGTTGTGTAACCACTAAAATGATGTATATGCCTCAAAATAACATTCCAACACAGAAAGAATATATTGATGCATTCGAACAAGAGACATTAGAGTCTTTAAGCATTTGCTAAAATAGGAGGTGAGCTCTGCGTCTCGGTGTTGACTCAGGCGAATAAATTGGTCATTAAATTTTACGTAGAATCTACGTTTTCAGTGATTTCTTCATTTAATTCAGGTGTTTTTCGACTAGATATGATGATTGGTGGTGGATTTCTACAGTTTCTTCTTCTTTAAACTCAAAATCTAAGTCAGAAAATATGGAAGATCGACCGGAAACATATTTTTTTTCTAGGTCAATTCCACACAATTTGGGAAGTAATTTTGCGCATCCAAGCAGTTCAGTTAATATTTCTGAGAAGGTTTCAAATAAGCCAGTTTGGTTCATTCCAGATGACTTGATTGATGAAAGCTTGGATGAAAGGAGATATAACTTAATTGGAAGGTTGGATTTAGTAAAGCTTAATTTGGATTCTGTTGTGACGATATTAAGAAAACAATGGAGTCTAAAAGGTACAATTCAATTTATTCCTCTTGGTAAAGGTTTTTTTAATTAAGTTAGATAATGCTGAAGATAAACAGTATATCTGGGAAGGTTTTTGGCCAGTTGAAGCTCAAACAACTTTTGTATGGGATCAATTCCCTGGTTTGTGTATTGAATATTGGAAGGAGAGTATTCTGATGCATATTGGTAGATCAATTGGTAGACCAATTAAGGTGGATGAAACAACTCTCAAAAGAGAGGTTGGATATTATGCTAGAGTTTTAGTTGATATTGATTCAGAAAAGGCTATTCCTAGCAAAGTACAGGTGGGGACTAAGTATGGAAGTTTTGAACAAACATTGCAAATTCCAAAACACCCAAAAAAATTTAATCATTTCTCTATGGCGGGTCATTATGTTGCTGAATGTAGATCCAAGAGGAAAGAACAAGACCAATAACAGGATACACCAGTTGTATCTAAGGAGAGACCAAAAGTGTGGAGAAGAGTGAACAATAAACAGAAGAATAAAGGTTTTGATATTTGTTTTACAGATGATGAAATGTCACAAATGCTGGAGAAGGAGATGCATTCTCCACCTCAACAGGATAAACCTATTGCTTCTGAAGATATACAATTTGAACAACAGGTGGATAGTGTTGTAGAAGCAATTATTCCTCCATTAAGAAATGATGCAGAAAGTTTAAGTTAACAGGAGAAGATTATTAATTCTGGTAAATTTCAAATACTTCAGGATATTAATGAGAATATTTTAGATTCACATAGTGAATTTCCTGCTTTATCAGTGAAACAAGTAATTCAAGCTGTTGCTAGCTCTCCTTCCATAAATTATGTTGTCAATGTGATACCTCTACTAGGAAAGGGTGGTACAAGTTTAGATGACATTGCTCCTACAAAACAGAAAAATCACAATGTGAGTAAAGTCACCACAAGAAAGCAAGCTGCTAATTAAAGTTCAAATGGTAGTAAAAATGGGAACAGGAGAAGACTTTCTTCTCAACCTCAACCATCTAAATGAAAGTGATATTTTGGAATGTCAGAGGCTTGAGGAGACCAAAAGCCAAAGACAAACTAAAAAGTTTGGTTAATACTTTATGTCTTTCTTTAGTTTTTGTTTCTGAACCAAAGGTAAGAGTAACTTATGATTTTTGCAAGAAACTGAATTTACCTAATATGCATTATTACAAGTTTAATCATAATTATACTACAAATAAAAAAGGTAATATTTGGATGTTTTAGAGTGCAAGTATTACCACACCTGCAGTGGTTTCAATTTCTTCTCAAGCTATTACTTTATATATTGGGGGAGTATTAGTAACAGGAGTCTATGCAGCTTGTTTAATAGTTGACAGAAGAGAGCTTTGGGAGGAGTTAGAATACTTAAATTCCTTAGATAAACCATGGCTTGTCATTGGAGATTTTAATACTATTATGTGTGTTGAGGAAAAAAAAGGGAAGAAGTCCTTTAACTATTTCCATGAATGAATTTAATAATTATTTTCATGTCTGTGGTTTGATTCAAGCACCAAAAATCTGGAATTGAGTTCTCTTGGTGTAACAATAGAGTTGGTACAAAGAGAATTGTCTGCAATTTTGATATGGCTATATTCAATGCAAAATGGTTGGATATGTATCCTGGTTGGTGTTATAAAGTAGGTGCTAGAGGGACATCAGATCATAATGCTTTATTAGAGACAAATGCAGTCATGCCAAAACCTGCAAATGTTCCTTTCGGGGCATTAAAAGTGTGGCTTAGTCATCATGATTTTCTGAAGGTAGTAAGAGAAGCTTGGGAAGTTGAGATATCTGGAAATCCTGCTTTTATTTTTTTGAATAAACTAAAAAGATTGAAACAAATTATTAAAGACTGGAACTGGAATGTATTTGGTGATGTCAGATTTCAATTGCAGAATGTTGAAAAGGAAATAGTTAAAGCTGCTTTAATCTCAGACAGACAGCCAGAGGATATTGCATCAATGGATAAACTTATAATTGCAAGAGGGAAGCAAGAAATTTTGTTACAAAAAAGTACAGAAATAGCTCAACAAAAGGCTAGAGTTAAATGGTTAAAAGAAGGGGCTTCTAATTTAAATTTTTTTCATACTTCTATAAAATTAAGGCAAGCCCATAATGCAATCACAGAATTGGAAACTTCAGTTGGTGGCATTGTTACAACTCAACAAGAGATCTCAGATAAACTGGTGGAATTATTTGAAAATAAATTCAAAAAACAAGAAGTACTATTTGCTGATGGTGTATTTGAAAACATTCCTAGAGTCATAAGTGATGAAGATAACAAAATGTTTGATGCAGTTCCTTCAAATAAAGAAATCAAAGGACCAGTTTATGAAATGGATCCAGATAGTGCTCTTGGTCCAGATGGCTTTGCTGGTTGGTTCTACAAAAACACATGGGACATAATTGGTAAGGATCTAATCTTGGAAATTCAATTATGTTGGAGTAGAGGATTTATCCCTAAAGGTATGAATGCAAATTTTCTAACTCTGCTGCCAAAAGTTCAAGGAGCCAAGAAAGCCACTCAATTTAGACCCATAGGTTTAAGTAATTTTTTTGTCAAGATAATAACTAAAATAATTACTACCAGAATGGGGACGGTGATTGAGAAGGTAGTTTCTCCACAACAAGGGGCTTTTATTAAGGGGAGAAACATACAAAACCAAATTGTGTTAGCATCTGAATAAATAAATGAAATGAAAACAACAAAAAGAGGTGGTAATGTGGGTTTGAAGTTGGACATAACACAAGCTTATGACTCTCTTAGCCGGGATTTCTTATTTCAAGCTATAACTGTTTTTGGTTTTTCAACTCAACTAATTCATTGGTTACAGGTGTTATTCCAATCCACCAGAATCTCTGTAATGGTTAATGGTGGACCAGCAGGATATTTCTATATTGGAAGAGGTTTAAAGCAAGGTGACCCCTTGTCACCATTTTTTTTTTGTTATTGCTCAGGAAATTTTAAACAGGAGAATTTCTTATTTGGTACAAGAGAGGAAATTGATTCCAATGGTTAATAGAAATGACATTCAACCATTACATATCTTCTTTGCTGATGACATCTTTTTGTTCTGCAATGGTGATAAGAGAAACATAGATAAATTAATGAAGCTCTTGAAAGATTACCAGCAATCATCTGGCCAAGTAGTAAGTATGGAAAAGAGCAAATGTTTTGTGGGAGGTACAACTGAGAGCATAAAAGTTCAAATTGCTAATAATTGTGGTATGCTGCTTTCAAAGTTTCCAGATAAGTACTTAGGAGTTAACTTGGTGCTAGGAAGAATTAAATCATGTCATGTTTGGGAGTGTGTGAATATGTTACAAAATAAAATGCCTGGTTGCATGGGTAAAATGCTATCTTTTCAAGAAAGGCTTATTTTGGTGAAACATGTGTTATGTAGTATACCCATATATAACATGTCTGTGTATAAATGGCCTAGGAAAGTATTATATGAATGTGACAGAATAATTAGAATTTTTCTTTGGTCAGGAGACCCATCTAAGAAGAAATAACTGACAGTAAATGGGAAGAGGTAAATGCACCACTTGCAGAAGGGGGTCTGGGGCTAAGAAGTTTAGAAGAAATCAATAAATCACTTCTCATGAAACTGACTTAGAAAATGCATAATGGTAATGATGAATGGGCAAAGTTTTTTCAAGCTAAATTTCAAGATAAAAATGGTGAATGAATAAACTATTACAAGAAGTCTTCTATATGGATTGGGATAAAATGGGTTCTAGAAGAAAATTTTAATAACACAAGATGGCTTGTGGGAGATAGGGAAAGTATCTCAGAATGGAATGATATCTGGATCACAAGAAAACCATTGAGGAAAATGTATCCTGATAATTCTTATATTCTACAGAATCATGATCTGAAGGTGAAGCACTTGTTAAGGAATAGAGAATGGATAATACCTGCAGAAATTTCAAATATGATTGATGTAAATGAACTTCCAGTGGTGGATGGGGAGAAGGATAAAATAATTTGGATATGGTCAAAAAATGGAGACTTTACAGTTACAACTGTAGTGGACTGTATAAGGAAAAAATACCGTGAGCTGAAATGGACCAAAAAGGTTTGGCACAACACAATTCATCCTAGTGTCTCAAGCAATATATGGAAAGTGGTGAGAGGTGTATGGACCACAGATGAGAACATGAGGAAAAAAAGATTTCATTCGGCATCAAGATGTTCATTTTGTAACCAAGCAGAAGAATCCATTGATCATATATTATGATACTGCAATATTTTAGTGACAAAATTTGGCAATGGTTAGGTGGAATGTTTGAATTCTTTAATCCTATATATTTTGAGGAGGTCCTTACTCTGGCAAGATCCAAAAGTCTAGCTATAAAGGAAATATGGAGATCTGCTGCTCTCATTTTATTTTATTTTGCTCGGTAAAGATAGTTTATATATATATAAATGAAAATTAGTACATTAGCACACCCCATAGTGATTGAACCCATTGGTACATTAGTACACCTCATAGAGATTGACCATGCTCTTACAAGAATTTGAAATGCTAACCAATAATTGGAAGGCTCAAGAAATACTAATCACAACACCAATTGTGAAAAGGCCACCGATAACCGGGGGGGGGGGGGCCCCCACAATGTCCAAAAGCCCTGAAACAAACCAAGTAATTATAAAAACCCTAATTATAATGTTTCCACAAAAGAGTGAAACCTTAGAGAACCCAAGTAAAGACCGCAGTCACCGCCGCCGCCTGAAGACACCACCCGATTCGATATCCAACGCTACTTTCACCACTATGACGCTCAAGGACACCATCATAGAACTGATTCGACATCCTTTTTCCATTACAACTAATCGCTCATATCAGAAACGCGATCAAAGACACCACCTTTTTCATTATCCACCACCGCCATCGTGAACCACACGAGCACCACCAAGACACCCAAATGAATCACCCGATCTCAAGGAATCACCCTCGTCTACATGATTGAAACCCAATAGTCGTTACAAAGAAGAAGAAAAAGGTATGGCCATGATTTTGTCAGAGAAAAACGAAGAAAGGTAGCTCTTTTGATCTGAAACTTCAATAGGACATACTAGAGGTTGAAATAAGAGATAACAAGCGACATAGTATGGAAAACACCCTATGCAATAAATTTTGCATAACCCTGGAAACTTGATTGTTCATTGCTCCTGGACAAACACTATGCAAACTAAAAATTAGCTTACAATAGTCCCTCAAAACACACTGAAGATGGAAACTTGTCCCCACAAAACAGAGTCCTTCTCGGATCTAGTCTATAAGACTAGATCCGAGCAGGACTCTGTTTATGATGGTGAGAGAGAGTTGAGAGAGGCTTATCAAGTCAACTTCATGCCACATACGGCTGACCCTTATCTACTGCTCTCATAACCACGAAGGAATTGTGCTTTCTTAGAAACAAAGTGGTTTATGATGGTGCAAATCCAAATGCAGAAGAATTGAAGAAGAGAATTATCCAGTTTACAAAAGAATATGAAATTAGGATGAAGGGATGTATGTGGAATACTGTGGAAGACCTACAGATCCTTAAACTTTTTGGCATGAAGTGCAGAAGTGTGAAGAATTATAAAATTCAGGAATGCTTCTTCTCTTTACCCACAGGAAATCAAATTCTTTTATGTTGTGATGGGGATGCAAGAATGTATAACGTGTTATGCAATCAACAGTGTTTCATTTTTTTCTTCAACCGGCCCTCCCCACCGTGACAGCGGTGTTCTAGTTAGTTATATATTCAGTCACTGGGTGGTCGTTTTGAAGATGAGACTCCATCTAGTTTTCCATATGAACCAATAGTGTCAAGAATAGAATTCCAAAACTTTCAGTTTAAACCCAAATCTTGATTAATAAGTTATAACCTCTCTCCTTTCTCCCACTCTAGTACATGGCGATTTATGGCGATAAAAAACTTTTTCCGTCGTTTGTTTTCCTGCTCAGATCTACTCCTAGTATTAGAGTTTAGGTTTAGATTTAGGGTTCTATTTACTGTTTTTTAAGGATTAGAAGTTATGGTTTGCAATTTTCTTTGATTTTGCCGTTTTCCGGTGAGATCTTCTTCCTACCTTCCGGCAGTTTGACTGCACCTTCATAGTGTTTCTATCTATGTTTTTAAAAAACGTTCTTTTCTAGCTTTAAAAGCTATTCTACTTTAGCTACTTTGTGGTTTAAGTTCTCCAACATCAAGCTACGGTCACCGGAATATGAAGCTATCCGGTCAAGAATGAAGCTAAAAAACTCATGTTTTAATAGAGTATCTCTTTCTAAAGAAGACATCTTATCAAATGGTTAGATTATGTCCAGAAGACCATCCACTACCGATTTAACCGGTTCTTCCATACTTGTAATTTGTCTATTTCCGGTGTTTCTTCTCTTCCTCTTGTCGAAATACTCGGCCTTGTACGTTTTACAATATGTTCATCTTGTTCTTCAATGGTGTATTGATGTTCTTAAGGATGTGATTTTATGTTGTTGTAAAAAGTGATAAGTAGAGTTCGTTCAACTCGGGCTTGTGAAGGATTTTTGAAAATTAAATAAAGTTGTTTCAACAATAATAAGAAAACACCGAGACTCTGGAATCCACCATTAACCAATTAAGTGATATAATCTAACCAACATTCATGCAACTCTTTACGTTTAAAGTGATTCTAATATTTTGCAAAAGTAGATTTTTGGAATAACAAGTGTATTTCGAAAGCATAGAATATCAAAAACATAAGTCTAAGCATAATCTATCAAGAGAAATCACAATTGTTTAAGAAAAATCATTCAATCAATTCTCAATCAAAGCAAATAATTATATAAGAAATTGCAAAAATAATTAAAATAGAATTATACCACTTTTCATGGAACAATGGCTTCCTCCGTCGCCTCGGCTAAGGGGTTTAGCTCCTCATATTAATCACTTGCTCAAAGTACATATTTACAGCTCAAAAGTTGATTAAAAGAGTAAAAGAATACACTGTAGTCGCTGAAGGTCTAAAACAGAAGACAGAATCGTCGGTAAAGGTCTTCTGTGACTTCAGGAAACTGCGTATAAACGATACTCAGCTGCTGCTGTTGAACTACGATATTCGTCTGCGACGGTTCAGTGAGGGTCGTATGTTCTTCTTCTTCTTCTCCGGCAGCAGCAGCAGCAGCAGAACTCGGTTTCCTGCAAGTTGATTTTTTCGGCTCTGTGGTGTTCTAAACTTCCCCTAAAGTCTTCCTCTCTCTAGCCTGTGACTCGTACCAACCCTTTTATACAGCACAGTGTAATTAAATCCCGAGAATCTCTATCTTTTCTTCGACCAAAACCTACGGGAAAATATTTCCTTTCTTTTGTTTCACGCGGCTTCTCTATGCATTTTTAGGTTATTCAATCTTCCCTAGAATAGATTCAAGTCCCATATAGACTTAAACTCCCATACTCACCGTAAGTTTCCAAATATATAGAGCAGAGAAATCCTGAGAATACCTTGGTCTCTGTTTTGTCGAGAAATATGAAAAATCTTCCTTATTTACTTCTCACGCGATATCTGGTATATCCAATCTTCCCAAGGATGGAATCCAATCCAACGGACGTTGTTATCTCCCCTCTCTTCACGTAACTTCCAAACAACGCCCGAATATATATCTTTCCTTGATTTATCAAACTCGATGATTCATCCCTCTATTTTCGAATCAATGACCTTTACCAATCCTGTTTGGATCAAACAGGACAGTGGGTAACAAAATCCGTCGAAATCTCTCATTAAACCTCTTCCCATATCTTCCCAGAATTCTTTGCAGGCGTGAAGAAATAATTTCCCGCCAATTGCTACTTTCAAACGTGGAAGAAGAAATGCCCCTATCCTCTGATGGGGTGCCAATAGCAGATGGGTGTAAATAGTAAAGAGGGTACCCCTTATCCAAAGTGAGAGTCTGAATAGCAAATGTCCTTCCAGGTATCTTTAACAACTTTTCGATCCAATTTTGCCGTAAAAGCCTATTTCTCAATAAAACACCTACAAAGAGATAAAACACCATAATAAGTACAAAAATGGGTACTAACAATATACACAATAGAGATGAAAATTGACACATAAATGCGTCTATCACTTAACCACCCTGTAATCATGGTTTGCTATTAATGAATGAATCTTAAAAAAAAAAAAAAAAAAAAAGTTTTCAGTTTAACGCATCTCCTCAGATTCTCAAACGTCGTGTCAACACGAAAGTCCCTGATGCTCGCATAACATGGCATATCCCAAGATAGTTGTAATAAAAAATTCTCACACGCAACACTCGTGGTCAGTTGTACATTTTATTCGTTAGATTGACATTTTCTTCCGTAGCCTTTTTCTGATGCAGCTTTTAAACATTACATTTTTAATTAATTAGGTAGTGTTTCCCCTAAGTCTCCTAATCTCAATAATGAGTTTGGTCGATTAGTTTCCGTGCGATGTAACCTTTTGATTGATAGTTTGGTCGATTAGTTTCCGTGCGATGTAACCTTTTGATTGATATTTATGATACTTCTTGACCCCATCAGTTGCTCTCCTCTTTGGCAAGCATTTTCCGCTCTCCCTCGCCATCCTTTTAACAGATACTACACAGATTTAACGGTTTCCTTAATGTGGTTATCGGGTCGGTAAGTTGTTCCTGTAATCCTGTTAAATTATTAATATTTGTTCTTTTTCTGTTCGCATTTCTCCCTTATTTTAGTAATCCCACTTTTGGATTTTTGTCTCTCCCTTCGTCTGTAATAGCAGTTCTCTCTTAAATTTTATTTTTAATTGTGTTTAACTCATTTGAGCTTTCAGTACCTCTGTCAAATATATTTCTTTCCAATCCAATACATACTCCTTTCAACTTCCTAGTAGATTTAGTAGACTTAATCCCCTGTTCTTGTGACATTATGAAAATTCTCTCTTGGAACGTTCAAGGAATTGGACCTCCAATTACTCAGGATCACTTCAACCACCTCAATCAATTTTATAAGCCAGACATAATCTTCCTTGCCGAGACAAAAGCGTCGCTGTCTCGAATGGAACTATTCCTGAAAAAATCACAATTTGCTGATTGGTTTATAGTACCTTCCGTGGGAATTACAAAAGGGCTGGCAATAGCGTGGCACAACAACATAGAAATGCATCTAATTTCTTCAAACCTAAACGTGTGCCACTTTGAAACAAAAATTGGAATAACTGAGGTGCTAATCACCTGTGTTTACGGTGCAGTTGAGCAGTAAGCTAAATTTGAACAATGGTCGTATATTGCTAACATTGCTCAACAGGTCAACAAACCTTGGTTACTAATAGGCGACTTAAACGTTATTCTAGATCCAGATGAAAAACAAGGTGGAAATAAAACTAGTTCAAGTAGCAAATCTTTCATACTTCGGACAATAGATTCTTTGAGGCTTCAAGATGCGGGGTACTAAGGAGCGCCATTCACATGGTCTAATAACCGAGAAGGTGATGCCAATATATGTGAACGAATCGACAGAGCTTTAACATCCTTCCAATGGACGCAAAATTTTCCAGACACAAAGGTGAGTCATCTGCCTAGAGTTGGTTCTGATCATACGCCGCTCCTTCTTGATTCAAATCCAGAAAAACAAAAATTACAAAAACCATTTAGATGCATTAGATCTTGGTTGTCTCATCCTACCTTAGCTTCGATAGTTGCGAACTCTTGGAATTTTCACTCCAGCACTACCCATGACAGAAATATCTATTCGAAGCTTAAACTATTATCCTCGGATCTATTTCAATGGAATGCAGATGTATTTGGAAACATCCATAAAAATATTAAATCCCTGAATAATAGGATTGAAAGCCTACATAGAACTGAAAATTTCACCAAAAATCTAGATAAAATTAGACAATTCCAAGCGGAATTAGGCAAATGGTGCAAAATCAAAAATGATTACTATCATCAAATTTAAAGAGATAAATTTTTCAAGGAATATGACCAAAACACGGAATACCTCCATGCTAACTTCCAATAGGAAAAGAATCAATTCTATAAACTCTCTTAGAGAACCATCGGGTCTTTGGCTTACAGACAGAGATCAAATCAATACCCTTCTGGTAAACCATTTTACTCAGATAGGCACATCGCGGAACAACTCGGTGGAAGACTTATCAAGTTTTATTGAACCTTGCATCTCTGAGATGGAAAATTCTTCCTTAATTGCTATTCCTTCAAAAGAAGAAATTTGGAATACAATTTCCAAGATGAATCAGTGGGGAGCTCCAGGACCAGATGGGTTTCAACTAGGCTTCCTTAAAGCCAACTGGGATATAATGGGACCGGATATAACCTATACTGTCTAAGAATTTTTCAAAATCGGAATCCTAAACCCATAATTAAATCATTCCTTCGTAACCCTGATTCCTAAAATAGCCACCCCACAAACCCCAGCAGATTTTAGGCCCATCAGCTTAAGTAACACAATATACAAGATCATATCCAAGATTCTAGCTAACAGGCTAAAACCTATCTTAAATAAGATAATATCCCCTAATCAATCTGCTTTTCTTCCGGGGAGACAAATAACAGATAACATTATCATTGCCCATGAGCTTATTCACTCTATGAAAAACTCAAAAGCTACAAAGGGAAATTTCGCTTTAAAATTAGACCTCTCAAAAGCCTTTGACAGAGTAGAGTGGAATTTCATCAAATCGGCTCTATCAGCGTTTGGTTTTGGTCTTTCGTGGGTTAACCTCATAATGCAGTGCATTTCAACCACTTTATTTTCTATCTTTCTAAATGGCTCTCCGGGTCCGAATTTTTCCACTTCTAGAGGCCTAAGACAGGGTGACCCGCTTTCACCATACCTGTTTTTAATATGCATGGAGATTCTTTATAGACTCCTAGAAAAAGCAGTTTCCGATAAGAAAATTTCGGGCCTCAAGGTAAATAAAGATGCCCTGAATATTTCGCACCTTTTCTTCGCAGATGACTGTTTTTTATTCACAAGAGTTGACCTAGGTGAGGCAAAAAACCTGTTAGATATTCTATCAAGATTTGGCGAGATTACGGGTCAGATGGTAAACCTCCAATAATAAGGTATCTATTTCATTCCTAGAATTCATCCGAAACATGGGAAAATCATTGCGAAGATTTTAAAAGTTCCCTTAATGACAAAAAATGATAGATATCTAGGAACCCCTATTTTATTTGATAAAAATAGAAAAGAAAATTTCGAACCTATGCTACAAAAATACTATGCCACTCTTCAAGGTTGGAAATATAAGTTACTCTCTCGAGCTGGCAGAACAATTCTAATAAAGTCCATCCTTCAAGGCTTTCCAACTTACCAGATGCAAGTGCCCTCTCTTCCTAAAGAAACGCTAGATCAAATAGACAGAATCCAAAGAGACTTTTGGTGGAATAAAAATAAACCCAAGAGCAGAGGAGGTTATATAAAGTCCTGGATCAGCATATGCAAGCTTATTTCTCAAGGAAGCCTAGGTATCAAGAACCCACACCAATGTAACATAGCTCTCCTTACTAAACTAGCCAACCGTCTCATTTCAGACCAAGATCAACCTTGGGCTCAACTTCTCAAAGAAAAATACTTCCCAAACTCTCATCCTCTAGAATTTTCTAGGTCTTCTAAATTATCATGGATTTGGACTAGCATAAAAAAGGGGCTGGAGCTCATTAAAGGTAATTTTGTCTGGCAAGTAAGAAATGGAGCTTCTACAAAAATTTGGGAAGACAAATGGGTGCCTAATACAGATATTATTCAAAAACCCATTAATATTCAAGATCCTGTTCCGCAAAGGGTAAATGAGTTAATAACTCCTGAAGATACTTGGGATCAAGACAAACTCAATACCTACTTTGAACCAGATATAAAAGCTAAGATTCTAGCCATTTCTCCGAAAAGTCAAGAACAAGATAAAATCAGATGGCAGCATCACCCCTCAGGAATATTCTCGGCAAAAAATGTATATAACTTTATCATAAATCAAAACCAAGAAGACAATAGCCTAAATACCTTTCCATGGCAAAAAATATGGAAGATACAAGTAATTCCGAGAATCAAATTATTTGTCTGGAAATTAGCTCAAAAAGCCCTCCCAACTAATTCAAGACTCGGAGATCATAATACAGACATAAACACAGAGTGCCCAATGTGTGATTTACAGGAGCGAGAATCAGAACAACACTTGTTTCGGTTTTTCCCATTTGCAAGAGCCATTTGGTTTGGTCTTTCTCTAGAAGCAGTGAATACGAGAATTGGTTCGGAATCCATAGTTAATTGGATAAATGAGTGGATCACGGATCAAGAATTCTTACAATGGTCTGATAAAATCGCAATTATATCTTGGTTTATTTGGAAGTACAGATGTTTGGTGGTTTTCGAAAAAATCAACCCAAATCCGAATCACCTGATAGAGCAAATCAATAAATTCTTGCACCAGAATTCTCAAGGAAAGATACAAAAAAATTTGAGGAACAAAGAAAGAAATATCCCCAAGGAAAAAATGGTCCGACTTAAAGTCGGACTGGATAATCTTTATTGAAGCGGCTTTTAAAAAAGAAGATTCAACGATGGGATATGCCTTTCTACTTTACTCAGTGGACAATGAATCTTTCGTGTATATTGCAGCGGGATCGAAGTGGGCCTCCTCAGCTTTTCATGCAGAATCAAAAGCCTTGTTAAAAGCAGCCTCATGGTTAAGTGAAAATATATTATCTAGTGTCTCGATAGCAACAGACTGCAAAACACTGGCGGAAACGATCAACAAGACTTGTAAAGATTCTCCTTGGAACGCGGATAATACCATTCAAGATACTATTTCAATACTGGAAAATCTTCCACAGGCTCAGGTAAAGTATACAAATAGAAATATAACTATGCAGCGGATTACATTGCTAAAGAAGCTCGGATAAAGCATCTTAGGCACAGGTCTTCCAATATTCAGCAAAGAGTCTTAAAATCTAGTGTTATTTCCAATATTTTTGTCAAAAATGAGATTATAAATCTCTTGTACTATGTTATTTGATTAATACAATTTGCCTTTCCATCAAAAAAAAAAAATATACTTGTCTCCAACTGCTCCTAATAAAAAAAGTCATCCACGTATCCATAGCTATGAGCAATCTCTCTATACATACTTGATCAAAAGATTTTCAAGTAGTACTTTAGGAGAAAGCTGGAGAGAAATCATCAAAATATCACGGGTGTTATGGAATATTTTCGTTTCTTGTTTGTTATAGTTTTATCCATGACTCATTCACAAGCCTGGTGTGGTGAAACTGTTCCATACAAAATGAGTATGGAAAAGATGACAAAGTTACATTTCTACTTCCACGATAACATCACCGGCAACTATCCAACCTCTTTTAAGATTGCCGAAGCACCAGGAATATCGAACTCTTCATCAACGCTATTCGGTGAACTTTACATAATCGATAGTCCATTAACCGTAGGACCTGAACCAAATTCTAGACTCGTCGGTCGAGCTCAAGGTTTATATGGGTTTTCCGATAGGAATGTATTTTCTCTGACCATGGGAATAAGTCTTGTTTTTACAGGGAGCAAGAAGTTCAATGGTTCTACCATCAGCATGTTCACTCGGAATCCGATCGCTGATACCGACCGTGAATTTGTGATTATCGGCGGAACCGGATACTTTCAGTTTGCTCGGGGGTTTGTAACTGCAAAGACATATTCATCTACTATTAAAAATGCTATTGTTGAATATAATTGCACTATTGTTCACTATTAATTCGAATGTTGGATAATAAAAGTCAGAAATATTTGTTAGACTATAATCATGTGAATATTGTATGAGCAAATTACTTGCATACTGGAATATCCCAAGCCATTAAGAAATCCATGGCGTCCGTGACCACATTTCTAAATTAAGGTCAATTCCCACATTATACTCAGTCGCACCATTTTTTTCTCAATTCATTGGGTCTGAATTTTTCCTATGATGCTTCAAGTCTTAATTTATCAATAACTTCTTTTGATCATTCAAGAAATTTGAGATAGAGAGAAATAGTTCAAGAGAAAGCAAGAAAAAAGTCACCAAATGGGTGCTGTGGAGTGTTTCTCATTTCTTCTTGTTGTTATGGTTTTATCCATAACACAATCACAGGCTGATCAGAATGTAAATTGGTGGAGTGAAACCGTTCCATACGAAATGGGTATGAAGAAGATGACAAAGTTACATTTTTACTTGCACAATAACATTACCGGCGACTATCCAACTGCATTTAAGATTGCCGAAACACCGGGAGCTAACATTTCTGCAACAAGGTTCGGGGAATTGTTCATGGTGGATAACCCATTAACCGAAGGACCAGACCCAAATTCAAGACTTGTCGGTCGAGCACAAGGTTTATATGGAAGTTCTGAAATGAATGAATTATCTTTGATTATGGGTATGAGTCTTGTTTTCACGGGTGACAAGAAGTTTAATGGTTCAACCATCAGTGTGTTTACCCGGAATCCGATCACTCATAAAGAACGGGAATTTGCAATTGTTGGCGGAACCGGATATTTTCGATATGCCCATGGGTTTATAAGTTCTAAGACATACTGGGCTAGTGGTAAAAATGGTATTGTCGAGTACAATTGTAGTATTGTTCACTTCGAATAATACGAGTGTTATAAAAGTTGGAAAATGCTAAAAAACTCGCTCCTTCCTAGCTAATTGCACGCGTTCAGACGTGTTAAATTGCCGTGGCAGGCATATGTGGATTTCTAGCGTCACACGTCACTACATTCGGAACTACAGAAACTGGTACCCATGTGATTGACTTTTTTTACTTTGAAAATTCTTCACGAACCGTGGTTTTAGACTCCCTAAAAACCGTATAGAGACATGGTAAGCCCCACAAAGCAGGCCCCCGTGCAAATCCCAGTAGGGCAGGTCCCAACTGATGCGTATATACGGTTTTTAGCTTGTCTAATTACACGGTTTGTTTAAAATGATTGTTTTACTTTACAATAAAAAGTTTCTTTGTTGTTTTCTCTATCTTCTCCTCTACCCTTTTTCTTCACTGTCTCAGAAGAAATTCAATGGTTGTAAGTATCGAATAATATTGATAGACTTAATTATCTTCAAACCATCTAAGAAAATCCAATTGTTGATGACTCTTATAGTTAATTAATTTCATGTGTAAGGATTTGAGAATTGAAACTTGATAATAGGTTTCGGCTTCAAAGATGTTGTTATGTTTTTTTTGAAAATCACAAGAATGAAAAGAACACAAGCAGATGCATATTAGACTCTATTATCTCTTCCGGCAGCGGTAAGAATTTAGTTTACAAACATGATGATGGGTTCTTCTTAAAATCTCTGACTACCCATTGATAAGCTCACTTCAACTTAACCCCCAATTCCTTTTTTTTTTTTTTTTACTTTTTTAAAATAACCATCTTGATTTTGCTCTGTTTTTTATTTTCTTATTTGGGATTATTACTGTTATTCTTAAACCCTAACACGAAATCTCTTAATTTATAGCTATTTTGATTAAAGTAACAGGAAATCGAAATTTAGAATTGTTATAATTTTACTCAAGGAAATCAGCTGATGATGAAGATGAAGTAATAGAAGAAGAAGATGAAGATTGGAAAACATGAGGAACTGATGAACTATCCCCTCATCAGGAGAAAATGTTAGATTATTTGGTGGAGAAGAAGCAATTTGATTTACACCACTTCGGACAAAAACAAATGATTCTGTAAAATGAAACCCATCTTCTTCTTCATCATAATTAGCCCTTCATTTGGCTCATCTCTCCAACTCACCGTTTCTCTCTACTCTTCGAGAAAACCTCTTTTTTGAAAACCCAATTCTCCTCCATCTACTCAATCTTAAATTTTCAAGAAATTGATGTCACTCGTGTGATCATACAATCAAATATTCCCAATATGAAATAATCGATAGTTGGATATGTTGATAAAGCATGCATTTTTTTTCACTATTGTCAAGTTAGATCCTATACTTGAGTCATCCAGTGGATCTCACCATAGAAAAGGTTATCATTCCGTTCTAAAATCATTATCATAATTTTTTTAATAGTGATCAAGATTCTGGAATCTGAGTTTTATCAGTTCGAAGATGAAGTAACGTTTTGTTGAAAAAGTTCATATCTTGATTTGTGATATTGATTTAGGAGTTCTTTAGATTTCACAGAGGAAAAAATAGCTTTATTTTCTCTCTCCTAGAATTGACATGTAAGCACTTCAGTTTTAATTTCCATGCCATCTCACATTCTCACTCTCCAACTCAGCTTGCGAGCAAATGGCGAGTAAAAAGAGTGATCCGCCTAGCACGACCGATAAAAGTTAAGGTTTGTAAGTCTTGACAGGAAAATGTCTATTGTTTGTTTCCAATGCTGTTTTCCTTGTTATTTTGCATTTGTTCCTTATCTTTTGATTTTTTGTACGAAAATGATTAGTATATCGGGAGATTATCCCAGGATGTTTTACCGTGTGAGAGGAATGGTGAGACCCACCTCACCACTCCAAATTCTAATGTAGAGTCATTCCTCTATCTACCATTGGATCCGTAATATTTCACGGGATAATTTTCGGTCAACGTAGAATTATTATTTCTTGTATGGTTCTCAAAGCAAGGCATTGGTATTGTTCTGAAGATGTTTATGTTTTCTCATCTCTCTCTCTCACACTCATTCTTCTTGTTCTTCAACAAAACCATCATCAACAACCATTCTCTGCTCAGATCTGGTCCATTTTGGAACGGATCTGAGCAGATTTCCTCATTATTTCTTGCTTTCTAGGTATGTTAGTAGTTTTAGCTTGGTTATTGCTATGTTTTTTACTTGTCTACACCATTATGGTAGTTTTATCTATTCTTTAGAGGCTTATCTTCGCTTTAATGGCAGTTCTTAGACATTGGGTTGGGTTTTAAGATCAATGGTGATGCTCTCCAACGACGAATCTTCATATTTGTTGTCACCGACGACGAAATATTCATCGGAATCTTCATTAACAGTTTATCCGACGACGGAATCTTCATCGGTGATCTTTTTGATTACCGGAGCTTCATCGCTAGTTACAAGAGATTTGAGCAAATCACTTCTATTTCGGGAGCACATCTTTCTAAAGAAGAAAAACTAAATTAAATGGTTGGAATTTAATTCCGAGAAAAACTATTCTTCCTACGATTTAATCGGATCTTATTCATGCTCGTATTTGTTTTACTCCGGTAATCTTTCAATTTCTTTTGTCGGATTTCTCAATATTATAATTTTACGGTATGTTCTTATTATTTTGTATATCTTATTTTCGATTTTAAACTCATTGTAACCTTAAATTTCCATTAATGAAATTTTTTCTTATTTATAAAAAACAAAAAAAGTAAAAAAATACGTTTATGTCTTACCTAGGAAGACTAAATCCTCTTTGGAAAATAAAGGCAACACATTAGAACAAAAAGATTCTAAGCAACCTCCACACCACCACCTTCATCTCATCCTAATCCTTTCTTACCACTTAACAGGTCATGGACTTGGACGTGGCTGAAATATGCTAGGTGACGCAAAAAAAATTACAATAGTTTAAGAGCATGACACCCACCTAGCAAGGACATAGTTTAGAGGTTTTTCTCCATAATAATTCATTTCCTGGGGGAGTGTTTGATATTCTTTGCGGAAACCAACCGCGCTCCATGCATTTCTATTCCTTTTTTATTTATCGAAGTTTATAATGGGGTATCAGTTTACTAGGGAGGGTATCAAAATCCGTAAAAGACAAAAAAATATTTTTTAGATTATAGTATTTTTATTAGTAAAGATATTTATTTTGTGTATATTGTATATATGATTACGTATTTTGTTAGTTGGGAAAGATATTTATTTTGTGTAGATTTATTTTTGGATTTCTACCTATTTAGTCACAGGGAAAACCTGTTTGTAATTTAAGCTTTTCAATAATAAGAAATCTCCATCTTCTCTACCCTGTCGTTTCAGGACATTAGAGCCAGAAAAGGCTTAATCTATTTGAATCCAAATCAAAAAATTATCCTTAAGATTAGCACCATGACTTGTGTAGATAATGTAGCGACCAATACCATTAACTCTGGTGGAGGATCTTTATTGTCATACGATCGAATAGGTCTTTCTAATACTCTTACCGATACCCAATGGAAACCATTGTGCAAATGCTTAAAACTTCGAATAATGATTCGAAACTTTCTGGTAAATGAATACTTGATATAGGGACTTCACGACATATGATAGGAAGTAAATAATTTTTATTTAAGACTTACAAAATAGGTTTTTCTTCCGTAAAGCTTCCGAACGGCACATACTCATATGCTCCATGCGAAGGCACTGTAGTGTTTGGAAACAATATGAAATTATTCTGTGTTTTATTCGTTCCTGATGATCTCCACTGCAACTTGATTTCTTTAGCATGTTTAATTAAATATTTGAGATGTATTGTCACTTTGAGTGATAAATTATGTGTGTTGCAGGACCGCACTGTTAGAACATAGCTCGGTTGAACCCACCAAGCGTTGGTATGTCAAGTTTGTTGTCATATTTTAGTGAATCAAAACTCATTTAAAGAGTCGCTTGATTATTTACTAGAGTCAACTTCGTATAGGTTAGTTAGAAAGTTACTAGGATATGAGACTTACAAGTATTATGTGAAGACTTGAAGAATGTGAAGAAGTAAAGAACTACAACGACGACATCATCCTTCCACTTGAGGTTAGTAATATTTGACTTGAACTGTTTCATTCCTAACGTATCTTTCAAGTCGCGCATATTGAAAACATAACTGCGAAGCTGTGAATGATTATACTCTAGTTAGACATAGTATTAAGGAATTACAGTACGAAGTATAACGTCTATCTTTTGAACTTCGTATATAAGACATCGACATAATCGTATGAATGCTATTGTGATTATGTATGGGTATGGGTAAAGATTTCGTCCTATGAAATAATGTTTTACATTCGTTTAAAGGAAGTACATTCATAAACTTATTTTGTGAATCGAAAGGGAAATCGCTAGGCTTATTGGTATTGTTATTCATTGCAAATCTTTGGATTACCAATACGTGTGTTTAGTATAACCGCTCATAACTTGTTTATGTATCTTGGTAAAACTATTCACAATGCCTGACTTTTGTATTGGTATGACTTTTATTAGTGAAACCGATCTTAAGTAATCACCTGAGATGGTATGATCGATATGTTGTAATTGGTATGACCAACTTTAGACATTGGGGAACCGATCCTAGTTAGAGGTACAACCAATCACAAGAGGGAATCTATCCTTGTAAGAGGTTCAAAAAGTTTTTAGTAATTGGGGAACCGATCCTATGACTTGTGCAACCGAATACAAGTTTATACCATAAATATGTGGTAACCGATCCTAGTACCTAGCCAACCAACTTTTGGTGACTAGCATGACTAATCTTTGTACCCACATGGAGGTACAACCGAAACTTTTTTTGGTAGAACCGTGAAACCCATGATTGGTGATTTGATGGGATAATCAATCACATAGTTCTTGGAAGTCAGATGAACCAATTCTAAACTTGTTTGGAAGTGTGGCAAATCGGTTCCAAGATTGTAAATATGAAAAAGGATTTACAAAGTAAAGATGTCGACATACTTTGAACATGTGCAATAACTCTTACCTTTTATTGTTCAAAGATATTCCTTAATAGCTAAAGGAGAATCCCGGATCGAAATAAATTGAGAATCTTTTAATTAAGGTTTTTAGTTTTTATATGCTTTTAATTTCTAGCAATTAAATACATATCTTAAGAAAATAAAAATTAGTAATGTGCATTTACTAATTGGAGATTTTCTACTGAGATTTCGGTCAATATTTGGACAGAGTATTTCCAGGAATTATGAAAACCGATTTGGCGTTTATTGCATATCTTTGAGAATATCCGGTTTTGGAAATTCCTTGATGTCTAAACTTCCTAGGTCTATAAATATTGATGTTTGCATTTCAAGCAAACTAATCCTCAGAGCCAGCAAAACTACCTAGTTGCGTTGTTACTGGTGGAGCCGTCTATTCGAAGAGGAAAGTACCCTAATTATGAGAAATCTCTTACGACCGCTCGTTTTAAAGACTTCTTTGGGATTGGGAAGCTCTACGAGTACCGTTGGTGGGAAACTAGATAATTGCAGTTTATTATTATTTTTCGATTGATTTGATTGACTAACGTTTGTTGAACTTTGATTGCACCTAGTTTGTTTATGCTTGAGAATCTTCTCTTCTGATATAAGATTCACTCAAACTAGATCGAAGTGTCGACGGGGATCTTTAGAACTGTTTGTAGATCTAAAGACGTCTTGTGATAATCCATTGTTAACAGACTCCGTTCTATGTGTGATTGATCACAAGAGATTCAAGTTGTTTGTGTGCAGGTGTTTATTGAAGATCTAAGAATATTTGAAGACAAAGAAGATTTTTTATTTGAGTTAATAATCTTTGGTGTGCATAAAACTTGATCGGATGGGGATCAAACTATAATCGGTTTATCTTTGTGATAACCTTGATTGATTAGTTGAGTAGATCGACATCAATACAATTCTTTGTGATTCAAAGTATTTATTGCATAGTCTAGACAATTACTTTACTAGTTTTATAAGAGATATATCTAAGAACCTGAAAAAAAAGTTTATTTGGATAAACGAAAGAGCCTTTTGTCAAACTCATTTCACGTTGTTTGAAAAGAGTTGTTACCGAACAGATTTGTTGTTCCTTTACTATTTGGAATACGAACCAAAGGAATTGTTCCAAGTGCGTGACTTATTACAAGTTAGAGGCGATGGATACTGAGGGAACTAGGTTAACTATAGGTTTAGTTGCTTGGTCTCAACTATACGAAGTTGGTTTAGATTTTGTATAGCGGCTTAATTCTAAGAGTTTTCAATTCTGGACTAGGTCCCGGGGTTTTTCTGTATTTGCGGTTTCCTCGTTAACAAAATCTTGCTGTATCTTTTACTTTTCTATTTCCGCAATTATAATTGTTTTATTATAATTAGAAGTAAAATACACAAACGTTAATTCCTATTTACTTGATAGCAGTCCTATTGTGTTTGGTTAAGTCCGAACCTATTATCAAGTAAACATACTTCATTGTTGTATTGTCTCGATCTTGTATCCATAGTCAATCACACAAGTTATCTTGTTGTCGTATTGTCTCGATCTCGTATCCATAGACGATCACACGAAGTGTGAACCGATTATTTGTATTGTCTCTACTCAGTCCATAGACAATCACTTTCGTAGAAAGGAATTATAGGTGGAAAAGTTTTAGATTGAGGTATATTTGGGTACCCTCGTCTTTTCAATTGGTATCAGAGCAGGCAAACACGAAAAGATCTAACAATCTGTGTTTGGTGCGATCCGACCTATAAGACATGAGTTAAAGTAGAGTTAAGCAAGAGCGAAAAATAAAGAAAGACTCAGTTAACGTATCGCAAGAGGTTATTGAACCACCCTCAGAATCTGCTTGTAAGAAATTGCTTACTTACAAAAAGGTAATTAAGAAAAATCGGGATGATTTTAAAGCAATTACTATTGAATATGAAAGGATGCATCAAAATCACAATTTTTTTAGAGAAGATACTTCTCAACAAATACAGGGTCTTGAAGAAAAATAAAACGCTAGTCTCTCTCAAGCAGAATTGTTAAAAAGGGAGCGTGATGCTGCTCTTGAAAAAATTCTCTTGTTGGAAGAGAAACTTGCTGAAGATGATGCAAGGATTAACGCTTAACAAAGGAGTTTTGAAGAGAAGGAAGGTGAATATCTCTCACGAGAAAAACGCCTTGAGGCTGGTCTAGCTGGTGCTCTTGATAAAATTAAGACGTTGGAAGAAGAAAATTTGTACTTGAAAAAGTTCAATGATAACACAAACAATTTAACCTCAATGTTAGAAGCAAGTAGAAATCATCGTGATACACGAGGATTGGGCTATAAGGGAATAAATGCTTCAAATATTAGCAAAGAGGTAAAATTCATTAAAGATACAAATTCTTCTAAACCAGAGGCTTCCACCGATGTAAAAGATGCTCGTTTTTCTTGTAAAGAAGTAAAACCAGTCAAGCCTAAAAAATTTGTTCAACCAGCAGCAATCAAAGAGAGCAATTCTGCTAATGTCAAGAAACCAACAATGTTGAACAAAGATAAGAAGAAGAAGAAGAAGAAGAAGAAGAAGAAGAAGAAGAAGAAGAAAAATCGTAGAGCTCCAATGCAAGAGGATCCACAAAAAGGTAACATTAAAACTCAGACTTTGTATGTTACTAAGCATTGTTGTTATTGTGGTAATAAAGGGCATGTGGAATGGGGATGCAATATTCGTAAGATAAAAGATACACTTTTTTTTCGTATCAAACGAATTTGCTAAGATTGCTCCCCAAAGGAACTCGGATCGATATTGTCCAAAGTTTAGGCAAAAGAATTATTATAATGATAGTTCAAATTTTTCTTATCGCTCGACAAGGCCATCTCATAAAATACCCGAATATAGAAAGAGAGATGACTTTGTAAATACTAAGACAAGATCTGATGTTCCAAATTGGAGAAAAGGTGTTTCGCAAAGTACCCAAAAGGGCAATGGTCCTAATGGTATGAAGGAGAAAGCTGCTCCTGCGAAACCCAACTCTAAATGGGTCCCAAAGTCCTCCATAGCCAAGAAGGGACCAAAAGTTAGTCACAAGAATGACTCTAGTGAACGTTGTGATAATGACAATTCTCATCACAAGTCAAATAAGAAAAACAAGAGATGGAACAAGAGAAAACAAACCAAGCAAGAGGTCAAGAATGATGATTCTGTCTTAGTCACTCGTGATGAACAAGATAAGGCTCAACTCAACACAACCTAGTTGTGTTAGAATGTGCATGCTCACCTTGGTGCTCAATCTTTTGAAAGGTGAGGAAGTACATGAAAAACTGAGAACATGATCTCTCGGTTATTATATGACTAATTAACATCTTTAGGGAGATTGCTTTTCTTCTATACTCATACCTTATCTATCTATATTTGAGCTTTTTTATAGAAACGGTAATTTTGAGTTTATGCTGTTGATATCTACTAATCATATATGTGTATCTCTTGTTTGTACGGTTAAAACGAGCTAAACATCACTAAATTCGGACATTGTATACAAAAGTTATGTCAAAAACAGTTTAGTGTTGTGATCCATCACAAGTAACTACTGTAACCGATCCTAGTGATTGGTGTGATTGGTTCATATGAAGGAGTGTAAAACTGTTTTTCCCA
Organism: Papaver atlanticum; assembly: GCA_023531105.1. Taxonomy (NCBI): domain Eukaryota; kingdom Viridiplantae; phylum Streptophyta; class Magnoliopsida; order Ranunculales; family Papaveraceae; genus Papaver; species Papaver atlanticum. Next base: position 924,068 of record JAJJMB010011752.1, on the reverse strand, counting down.
TAATTTCTTCCTCCGAACTCGGAATGACCTCATTCTTTTTGTGTTGGTTTCGTAATTCAATTTCCAACAAGATTGAGGTAATTGCAATACTTGATTTTATGTTGAATATTTATGGTGTATTGCAAATTGATTTATGAGATATATGTTTTCGGTTTTCATAACCTTAATATTCGATCTCATATGATGTGAACCCTTATGGTTTGGGTGACTTTTTGGTTTAGCAGGATTAAGTTCTAGCCCATGTTGGTAGGCTTTATCAAAGGATCATAAGGGGTTCTGATTGAAACAAATATGTGAAAAAGTCACAATATGTTGAATCGTTTGGTTTAGCATAAAAGCATATGTGTTTCGGGGTTTCAACTTTTGCATCGCATTAGTTAAAACCGGTTTTCAACCTTTCTCTGGTAAAGGTTGGTCCTTGTTGTTGTTCTTTTGTTTTGGCGGGAGGATGACAACACAACGGGGGAGAGTTCTATGTGAACTTGCGCTTAATGATATATCTTAAGGGGCGAAGAGGATGCGGAATTTGAGGTAACGAATTTGTTAGTTAATCGTTTTCCTGTTTAAGAAAAAGCCTGATTTTATTGCATATATTTATTGCTTTTGCTTAACAAAATTTTGGTACAATTGATGTTTATTCCATTATTTGTGTATGGATGTATGTGTGTGATTCAGTTGTTTTCGGTTAAGAAAAACTATTGTTATTTTGCTTTATTGTTTGGTATCAATTGTTTAGGCTTACGAAATTACGGTGCAATTGCAGTACTATAATGTCTATGTTTGTTTCAATTGCTTCCGGTTGAGGTAAATAATTATGCAAGTTGATTTATTTGGTTTGTATGAATTGTTTATGGCTTAACAAAAAGGTTTTCGGGATCAATTGTTTAGTCTAATTCGATTCCGGATAAGAGAAACTAAGTTAATTCATATCTTAGTTAGACTTATCAAAGTGGAGGTTTCGGTTATTCAAGTCTAATCAAATGCCTTAACAAGAAATGCTAGTTAACTAACCTAGTACTTGTGTTGTTTAAAAGTGAAAGGTCTAAGTTATTATGTGAATAATTAGAACCTGATTAGAAAAATATAGTTATTTCTGATCTTTATTTTTGTTTTATCGAACAAGCGATTGTATTTGTACAATCGGTTTAGCAAAAGAGCTAAGATGCTTAGTCAATTTTTGATTTGCTAAACTATTAGGGAAAATTGCTTCGGGCAATTGTTTCCTTGGTAACATATCAAAACAAAATTACTTTGTAGTTTCGGTTTTGATATTGGTTGTCTAAAATTGTGTGTGGAACCCTCGTGGTTAACTCTTATAGGTTTTGCAAGTCTTTTAAGATTTGTACGATCCTTTCGGTTTGTCTTTTATTTGCTCGTACCTTTGTCATTTTGTGACAAAAAGGAGGAGAAATATATGGAGTAAACAAGTGATTTGGTATCACTAAGGAAAGTACAATGGTGCTTAAACGTTGTATCTAACGAAAGAGTAAAGCATAGATTAAGGGGGAGTAACATATCATATGATGATTTGTAGTTATATGGACTACAAGAGGAAATAACAAAGACGTGCGGATTGAAAATCTACCTATCTTACCTTTAGGGGGAGTGTTAGCTTTGTTATTATAATGTCAACAGAGGCATTTATGGATTGAATGTATACAGGTTATTGTGCTGTTGAAACTTAGAATCAAGCGTATGTGTAATGAATTCTTGTAATTTTTTTATCCATATGATGTAAGAGTTTTGTCACTAAAATTAAGAAAGGGGGAGATTGTTAGAGCATAGCTCAGGTAAACCCACCAAGCGTTGGTATGTCAAGTTTGGTTGTCATATTTTAGTGAATCAAAACTCATTTAAAGAGTCGCTTGATTATTTACTAGAGTCAACTTCGTATAGGTTAGCTATAAAGTTACTAGGATATGAGACTTACAAGTATTACGTGAAGACTTGAAGAATGTGAAGAAGTAAAGAACTACAACGACGACATCATCCTTCCACTTGAGGTTAGTAATATTTGACTTGAACTGTTTCATTCCTAACGTATCTTTCAAGTCGTGCATATTGAAAACATAATTGCGAAGCTGTGAATGATTATACGCTAGTTAGACATAGTATTAAGGAATTACAATACGAAGTATAACGTCTATCTTTTTAACTTCTTATATAAGACATCGACATAATCGTATGAATGCTATTGTGATTATGTATGGGTATGGGTGAAGATTTCATCCTAGGAAATAATGCTTTACATTCGTTTAAAGGAAGTACATTCATAAACTTGTTTTGTGAATCGAAAGGGAAATCGCTAGGCTTATTGGTATTGTTATTCATTGCAAATCTTTGGATTACCAATACGTGTGTTTAGTATAACCGCTCATAACTTGTTTATGTATCTTGGTAAAACTATTCACAATGCCTGATTTTTGTATTGGTATGACTTTTATTAGTGAAACCGATCTTAAGTAATCACCTGAGATGGTATGATCGATATGTTGTAATTGGTATGACCAACTTTAGACATTGGGGAACCGATCCTAGTTAGAGGTACAACTGATCAGAAGAGGGAATCCATCCTTGTAAGAGGTGCAACAAGTTTTTAGTAATTGGGGAACCGATCCTATGACTTGTGCAACCGAATACAAGTTTATACCATAAATATGTGGTAACCGATCCTAGTACCTAGTCAACCAACTTTTGGTGACTAGCGTGACTAATATTAGTACCCACATGGAGGTAGAACCGAAACTTGTTTTGGTAGAACCGTGAAACCCATGATTGGTGATTTGATAGGATAATCAATCACATAGTTCTTGGAAGTCAAATGAACCAATTCTAAACTTGTTTGGAAGTTTGGCAAATCGGTTCCAAGACTGTAAATATGAAAAAGGATTTACAAAGTAAAGATGTCGACATACTTTGAACATGTGCAATAACTCTTACCTTTTATTGTTCAAAGATATTCCTTAATAGCAAAAGGAGAATCCCGGATCGAAATAAATTGAGAATCTTTTAATTAAGGTTTTTAGTTTTTATATGCTTTTAATTTCCAGCAATTAAATACATATCTTTAAAAAATAAAAATTGGTAATGTGCATTTACTAATTGGAGATTTTCTACTGAGATTTCGGTCAATATTTGGATATAGCATTTCCAGGAATTATGAAAACCGATTTGGCGTTTATTTCATATCTTTGAGAATATTAGGTTTTGGAAATTCCTTGATGTCTAAACTTCCTTGGTCTATAAATATTGAAGTTCGCATTTCAAACAAACTAATCCTCAGATCCAGTAAAACTACCTAGTTGTGTTGTTACTGGTGGAGCCATCTATTCGGAGAGGAAAGTACCCTAATTAGGCGAAATCTCTTACGACCGCTCATTTTAAAGACTTCTTTGGGATTGGGAAGCTCTACAAGTACCGTTGGTGGGAAACTAGATAATTGCAGTTTAATATTTGTTTTTGATTGATTTGATTGACTAACGGTTGTTGAACTTTGATTGCACCTAGTTTGTTTATGCTTGAGAATCTTCTCTTCTGATATAAGATTCACTCAAACTAGATCTAAGTGTCGACGGGGATCTTTAGAACTGTTTGTAAATCTAAAGACGTCTTGTGATAATCCATTGTTAACAGATTCCGTTCTGTATGTGATTGATCACAAGAGATTCAAGTTGTTTGTGTGCAGGTGTTTATTGAAGATCTAAGAAGATTTGAAGACAAAAAAGATTTCTTATTTGAGTTCATAATCTTTGGTGTGCACAAAACTTGATCGGCTGGGGATCCAACTATAATCGGTTTATCTTTGTGATAACCTTGCTTGATTAGTTGAGTAGATCGTCATCAATACAATTCTTTGTGATTCAAAGTATTGATTGCATTGTCTAGACAATTACTTTGGTAGTTGTTTAAGAGATAGAGCTAAGAACCTGACAAAGGAGTTTATTGGGATAAACGGAAGAGCCTTTTGTCAAACTCATATCACGTTGTTTGAAAAGAGTTGTTACAAAACAGATTTGTTGTTCCTTTACTGTTTTGAATACGAACCAAAGGAATTGTTCCAAGTGCGTGACTTATTACAAGTTGGAGGCGCAGGGATACTGAGGGAACTAGGTGAACTATAGGTTTAGTTGCTTGGTCTCAACTATACGAAGTTGGTTTAGATTTTGTATAACGACTTAATTCTGAGAATATTCAATTCTGGACTAGGTCCCGGGGTTTTTCTTCATTTGCGGTTTCCTCGTTAACAAAATCTTGCTATGTCTATTACTTTTCTATTTCCGCAATTATAATTGTTTTATTATAATTAGAAGTAAAATACACAAACGTTAATTCATATTTACTTGATAGCAATCCTATTGTGTTTGGTTAAGTCCGAACCTATTATCAAGTAAACATACTTCATTGTTGTATTGTCTCGATCTTGTATCCATAGTCAATCACGCAAGTTATCTTGTTGTTGTATTGTCTTGATCTCGTATCCATAGACGATCACACGAAGTGTGAACCGATTAGTTGTATTGTCTCGACTCAGTCCATAGACAATCACTTTCGGAGAAAGGAATTATAGGTGGAAAAGTTTTAGATTGAGGTATATTTGGGTACCCTCGTCTTTTCACGCACTGCGAGGATGGTGATTGGTGTGGGTGAGGAACGAGACGGGGTCTATATCATCCATAGTTGAAGGATCATTATTTCAAATCAATTATTTGCTGGAGAAGATTATTGTTTATGGAATAGCCGTTTAGGTCAAGCGTCTAATAAGGTTGTTTCATTACATCCGGGTATGAATGATTGTCAGAAATTCCTTAATGAACCGTGTGATATTTGCTTTAAAGCTAAACAAACTCGGACTACTTTTCCAGTTAGTGAGAATAAAGCTGATGATGACTTCTTCAATTTAGTATATTGTGATGTATTGGGTGCTTATTGTACTCCATCTTCTTGTGGTGCACATTATTTTTTTACCATTGTCGACGATTATTCTCGTTGTGTTTGGGTTTCTTTGATGGCACATAAAACTGAGATGGTGCAAAATTTTCAGGATTTCTGTGCTACGGATAAGACACAGTTCGATAGATAGGTTGAGAAGGTGCGCAGTGATAATGGTACGAAATTTCTTCCATTAATTTGTTTCTTTGCTGAACAAAATATAAAATTTCAAACTTCATGTGTGGATACACCACAACAAAATGGGCGAGTTAAACGCAAACATTGTCATATATTGAATATGGCGCATGCTTTACGATTTCAAGCCAATTTACCTCTTCGGTTTTGGGGTGAATATATCTTAAGTGCTTCTTATATTAATAATCGCACGCCTACTTCCTTGCTCAATGAGAGAACTCCATATGAATTGTTACATGGTAAGACTGCCATTTATACTCATATTCAAGTATTTGGATGTTTGTGTTATGCAAGTGTTATTCCTCATGGTCGCAACAAGTTTAATCCATAAAGTCGACGTTATATATTTGTTGGTTATCCTTATGGAAAACAGGGTTGGCGGCTGTTTGATTCGGAAAGAAAACAATTTTTCTTGTCTGGTGATGTAGTTTTCTTTGTAAACAAATTTCGTTATGCAGCTGTTTCTTTGGATGATAATATTGAAGACTGCCAAAATGAGTTGGATGACATAATGGTACTTCCTACAGAACAGTCGAACTTGTTCTCGTCTGACACAACCAGGACAACACAGACTATAACAGACAAGAATTTAGTTGACACGTGAATAAGACAGTGATAGGTGGGTTCCCTGAAATTCGAACAGAAACAGTGACAGGTGGTGTTTCTGATCTTATACACAACATGTCAGGTGGTGTTCCTGAATTGCATATACGGAACATGTCAGGTGAGACAACAGAAACTCAGAATATCTTAAACACTTTTGTCTCTTCTGACGTTCCTTCACAGCATGTTTCAGGCAATACTTCAAATTCTTTTGTCTCATATAATGTCAATTCAGAAAATGTGTCAGGACGTGTTTCATCAGGTAGTGCTCGGATACCAGATTTTCAGAAGTTGTTTTTCCTGAAACCTGGAGTCATGAAGTTATCAGTGGCACTTCTGACACGACAGTTTGACGAAGTTCTCGATCCGGTGTCCTAATAATCGATTAAGGGATTATGTATGTAATACTGTGCAAACAATAGATCCCGGCTCTTCCGCTCCTCACTCGTCAACGTCCTTAGGTACGCCTTATCCCATTACTAATTTTGTGTTTTTTACAAATTTTCTGCTAATTATACTCGTTTTCTGGCGGCGATTACTACTCTTAAAGAACATACCATTTATGCTGAAGTTGTTCGTCTTTCCTGTTGGCATGTAGCTCCGTCTAAGGAAATTAGTGCTTTTGACAAGAATGACACGTTATCTGTTACTAATCTGCCCCCTGGAAAAAAGGCTATCGGTTGTAAATGGGTTTACAAAATTAAATATAATTATGATGGTATTGTCGAGCGGTATAAGGCTCGCTTGGTTGTTCTTGGTAATAGACAAGTTGAAGGGGGTGGATTAACATGAAACCTTTGCTCCCATAGCTAAAATGGTTTCTATTAGAACATTTTTAACAGTCGCAGTTGCTCGTGATTGCGAGTTACATCATATGGATGTTCACAATGCCTTTCTACATGGGGATCTTGATGAGGAAGTATATATGCAACTTCCTCCCGGATATTCGACTAATTCTCTTGGTAAAGTGTGTCGACTCCATAAATCTTGGTATGGCCTTCGTCAAGCTCCTATTAATTGGTTTGCTAAGCTTGCAGGCGCTCTTAAGGAATTTGGGTTTGTACAGTCTTATGCTGATTATTCTCTATTTATCCTATGATGAGGTGAGAATTATATTAATGTGTTTATCTATGTGGATGATTTAATTATTGTTGGGAACAATTCCGTTGTTATTACTGCTTTTAAAGCATATTTAAGACGTTGTTTTCATATGAAAGACTTGGACAATCTCAAGTATTTTCTTGATATTGAAATGTCTCGAGGAGATGATGGAGTGTTTTTATCTCAACGAAAATACACCTTGGACATTCTGTATGAGACTGGACTTCTTTGAACCAAACAGATACTTCACTGATCAACATCATTGCTTAGATCTTGATGATGGACCTCTGTATTCTGATTCATCCCAGTATTGTCGGCTTATTGGACGCTTGATTTATTTGAACATTACGTGTCCTGAATTGTGTTACTCGGTGCATGTATTGGATCAATTTATACTGTCTTCTCGGGTGTCTCATTGGGAAAATGCTCTCTGAGTTCTTCGTTATCTAAAGGATCATCCTAGTCAAGGGATTGTTTTACACAAGGATAATGCTCTTTAACTTACTGCTTAATATGACTCTGATTGTGCCTCCTTCCCTCTTAGTCATCGTTCGCTTACTGGTTAATTTATTTTTTTGGGAGGCTCGCATATATCTTGGAAGACAAAGAAGCAACCCACGATATCTTGTTCTTCTGCTGAGGCCGAGTACCGTTCCATGGCTCATACTTGTAGTGAGATCACATGGCTAAAGACATTATTGAGATCTCTAGGTGTGATTCACTCTCAGCTTATGCGCCTTTACTGTGATAGTCAATCCGCTCCTCATATGCTGCTAATCCCGTTTTTCATGAACGCACCAAACATATTGAAATTGATTTTCATTATGTGCGCGATCAAATTCAGTCTAGTGATATTGTTAATTCTCATGTTCGGACAACTGCACAGCTTGCAGATATTTTCACCAAAGCTCTTGGATGTCCTCAGTTTGAGCTGCTTCTTCGCAAGTTAGACGTTCGTGATCTTCATGCTCCAACTTGAGGGGGAGTATTTGGAGATATGTATTTATTGTGTATATTGTATATGTGGTTAGATATTTTGTTAGTTAGGAAAGATATTTATTTTGTGTAGATTTGTTTTTGGATTTCTACATATTTAGTCGCAGGGAAAACCTGTTTGTAATTTAAGCTTTTCAATAATAAGAAATCTTCATCTTCTCTACCTTGTCGTTTCAAAATTCTAGACTCGTTGGTCGAGCTCAAGGTATATATGGATTTTCTGATAGGAAGGAATTTTCTCTGACCATTGGAATAAGTTTAGTTTTTACGGGGAACAAGAAGTTTAATGGTTCTACCATCAGTGTGTTTACTCGGAACTCGATCGCTGATACCGACCGTGAATTTGTGATTATCGGCGGAACCGGTTACTTTCAGTTTGCTCGGGGATTTGTAACTACAAAGACATACTCGTCTACTATTAAAAATGTTATTATTGACTATAATTGTACCATTGTTCACTATAAATTCAAATGTTGGATAATAAAATTCAGAAATATTTATTTTTTTATCGCCTTCCCAAAGATCGATCCAGAATTTCATGAGTTGTTTCTTCGTAGCAGTTGGTTTTGCAGACTTAAATTTATTCGCCTCATATCGTTCATTTGCTGTTGTTTTTTGTTCTGCAAGTTGCAATGATTTGTGTACTTACTGATACTGCACCTTTCTTTCTTTTGTAACTGTTGTGACATGGAGCAGTTTTGGAATTGGATATCTTCACAATTTGCGGTTTGGAGTTTAATGTGAAATTTAATTACAAAATTATTAAAAAAATGCTATGCAATCAATAAATCAGATAAATTGACTCCATTAGACTATAATCATGTAAATATAGTATGAGCAAATTATTTGCATAATGGAATATCCCAAGGCATCCGCAATTAAGAAATTTCCCTGGTAACACTGTGATGGTCCATGACTACATTTCTAAATTAAGGTCAACTCCCACATTGTACTCGATTGCACCATTTTTTCTTCATTGAGTCTGACTTTTTCCAATGATGCTGCAAGTCTTTATCAATAGTTATCTTTCCCTCGGTGTTCATCCACCAGCTATTTAACTACTTGATTATTTAAGAGATTTTAGACTACAAAGAGAATTCTTTAAGAGAATGCCAGAGAAAGAATGAAAGTTCATCAAATGGGTGAATTTTTCTTATTTCTTGTTGTTATGGTTTTATCAATGGCACATTCAAAAGCTGATCAGAATGAAAATTGGTGGAGTGAGACTGTTCCATACAAAATGGGTATATAAAAGATGACAAAGTTACACTTTTACTTCCTCGATATGGGAAATCCAACGGCTGTCAAGATTGCTGAAGCGCAGGGGAGTAACAGTTCTGCAACAAGGTTCGAGGAATTGTACATGACGGATGGCCCACTGAATGAAGGACCAGACCCAAATTCTAGACTTGTCGTCCGAGATCAAGGTTTATATGGAACTTCTAGAATGAATGAATCGTCTTTGATTATGGGCATAAGTCTTGTATTCACAGGCAACAAGAAATTTAATGGTTCTACTATCAGTGTGTTTACCCGGAATCCGATCACTCATAAAGAACGGTGTTAGAGCACTGCTCGGTCGAACTCGCAAGTGTTGCTTTCTCAAGCTTGTTGTCAAGTTTAGTTTCTAAAACTATAAGTCTTGATTTCTAGTCTACTTATAGCTAAGTCTCGGACTAGGATAGAAAGTGTAGTTGAGCTCTAGACGCCACGACGTTCATCACCCAAAGACGAAGAACTACTCAAGGAACTGGTGGAACTTCATCGACTAAAAGGTATGTGGAGACTTGAACTTATCTAAAACTCAAAAATTCTATCTACTCTATCTCCTATCTTGAGACAAAAGTCGTATTGCTATATAGACTTCGATTATACACATTTCATATTTCGAGCCGAGTTTATCTCGCTTATCTTTTTCTCGAAATATGAGTTGGTAAGCTTTCTCTTTTGCCAAGTTCATCTTTACAAGTGACGAAAGTCATGTTGGTTATTTCAATATCTTGAAAATTGTTTTGATGAAAAATAGTGTGTGAGTAACCCCTATTTAACATCCTCTAAGAATGTTTCAATGATTGAAATGAGAGTTTAGAACATGTAACCATCCTTGGATATAAGTATATAATGTGTTCGCGCATTAGTGAATAAGTCCAAAACCGGGAACCAAATGTATGCATACTTGTATGTGTACTAAATGGTTGATGTAGACTGGGTAAGTATGCGTACCCGTACGCATACTGGCGGAAGTTCACGTCCATGAATTTCTGCTGAGTTTGGAAATCAAAACCAACTTAATCCGGTTACCTAAGTATGCGTCCCCGTACGCATACTGGCAGAAAGTTCACGTCCATGAATTTCTGCTGAGTTAGGAAACCAAAACAAACTCAAATCCGGTTACTTAAGTACGCATACCCGTACGCATACTTAAGTGTGTTACTTTCTAAAATTGGTTTATTCGTGAACTTAAATATATATAAACTAAGGAATGCATATTTGCAAACCGTGGCTATGAAGTTCATGAATCGATTCGAGTGAATAAAAACCGATTTTGCTTCGATTGTGTCTCGTATACTTCTATGAGATCTAAGCAATTGAACAACTCTCTAACTAGTTCTTTTGAGTCATTTGAACTAGTTATGGTGAAGATGAATAAGTTTGATATGAAAGTGCTCATATGGCTAACCATTTGGTTAACTACTGTTGAACCAACTAGGTGTACACGTTTAGGTACGGTTACACAAACCTAAATGATGTATATTTCATTTGTGTATAACAAGCTAAGTTTGATCTAACGGTTGAAATAAATTAGCTTGAATCTAATCAGGTTTTCATCTAACGGTGAATATTGAATGCTTTGTTACCAATGTAACTTAGATTGCAAACCCTGATTTGGAGACTATATAAAGGAGAACTCTAGTAACTGGGAAACCTAATCCCCACACATCCTGTGTTATACTAGTTGTATAAGCTAGAGTCGATTCTCCTTTAACCTTAGGTTTCTATCGAGACCCTGTAGGTTAATGACTTGAAGACTTCATTGGGATTGTGAAGCCAGACCCAACTATTTTCTCTGTAGTTGCGTGATCTGATCTTGCTGTTTCTATCGTGATTGAGTGCAATCGTAAGATTGGTTTGAGATTAATTTCTCCGATAGGCAAGATAGAAAAGTAGTCACAAACATCTTCATCTCATCGTTTGTGATTCCACAATATCTTGTTTCGCTAGTTGATTAAAATTATTGTGAGGTGATTGATAATTCTAGGCTGTTCTACGGGAATATAAGTACGGGTTATCAATTGGTTCCTGTTCACCTTGATTTATCAAAAGACGGAACAAAACTTGTAGGTATTTCCGTGGGAGACAGATTTATCTATTCCTGTAGACTTTTCTGTGTGATACAGATTTGTTTATTAAAGTCTTCGACTTTGGGTCGTAGCAACTCTTAGTTATGGGTGAGATCAGCTAAGGGAATCAAGTGCATAGTATCCTGCTGGGATCAGAGACGTAAGGAGCGCAACTGTACCTTGGATCAGTGTGAGATTGATTGGGGTTCAACTACAGTCCAAACCGAAGTTAATTAATAGTAGGCTAGTGTCAGTAGCTGCTTAATACAATGTGTGTTCAATATGGACTAGGTGCCGGGGGTTGTTTTCTGCATTTGCGGTTTCCTCGTTAACAAAACTTCTGGTGTCTGTGTTATTTCTTTTCCGCATTATATTTTGTTATATAATTGAAATATCACAGGTTGTGCGTTGAATCAATCAATTGGGAAATCCGACCTTTGGTTGTTGATTGAAATTGATTGATACTTGAACATTGGTCTTTGGTACCGTTCAATTTAATTTCTCTTGTATTCAATTAGACTCACAGATTTTTATTTGCTTCAGTAAGGATTGAATTGAGAAATTAAGATATAACTCTTTGATATAATTTTTATTAAGATTGAGTATGACTGTCTAGTTTATTCTCTTAAAAGTATATTGGAGTTAGTCCATACAGATTGCTAAGCGAATTATTGGGTGAGGTTGTTGTACCCCCACTTTTTCCATTGGTATCAGAGTAGGCAAACACATTTAAGACCTCATAAGTATGTGTTTATAGCGATCTGACTCTGTGGACAAGAAGTTCATCTCTTGCTGTTACGCACGTCAGAATGCCCTCTAAAGCCTTTGATTATGCCAAATGTCTTGGGATTGCCTCAAAGGATAACTCCTTAGCTGATTCTTCCGAATCCTGAGGTAGAAAGGTTGTTTTATCAGATTCTGATAACTTTTCCTCAAATAAGACATTTGACACTTTGTCAAAAGCTTAGATGGATCTCACTAGAATCTCAAAAAAAAAAAAAAAACTAATGAGTTTATTGATTTTCACAATCATGCTCAGCTCATTGATGAATTTGAAAAGTCTCTTGGTCGAGAACAAGAACTCTATAGTATCATTGAGTCTTTCTCCAACAATATTGAGAAACTGATTCAAGAAACTACTCTACAACGTGAAAGGATTAGTGTTCTTGAGGATATTTTTAAAGAAGACTCAATAAGAGAAAAACGTTTGATCGAGACGCATTCATCTGATCTAAACAGACTTAGTGCTGAAAAAGAGAAACTGGGTGCAACCCTTATTCTAGCTCAAGAACAGTGCAAATCCTTGAAAAAGGAAAACTCTGTTTTAATGAGAAATTCTTCTATACCGATCACCAATTCTCAGACAGAATTACAGTACATGAAGAAATGTTCTCCGAAGGAAGCTCCTGCCAAGAAATGTTTTCATAACTTGCAATCTTCTAATAGGGCTGTGAATTCAAAACAGGTTCCTTCCAGTGTTTCTCTTCCACGAACCTGTTCCTTATGTGGGAAAAAGAATCACTATGTTCATCATTGTTTTGCTAGAAAGAAATAGATTTCTGATCTTCAAAATCTACTTCTTTTCGCTGTCGACAGAGTAAACTCTCTAATGATCACTACAATGGATTTCATCCCTGCAGAAAAACAGAATTCTCATAAAAGGATTTTCAATGGTCACTCATCTCAAAATCCCCACAGGAACCGTGTGTCTCCATATGGTGCTAGTTTCTACACCACGAAAACACATATTCCCAGTGTTTATGAGAATATGTCTGGTAAATCTAAGTCTAGATGGTGGAGGCATGTGTCTTCTAATTCTCTGGAACCGATTTACAGAGGTTCTAGACTTAATCCTCATAAATATATTTCTGATGGATCACCTGACAAGGTTATGTTAAATTCGTGTGGAATAAAAAATAACCGAAGGAAGGTAAGGAATACTAGGTTCAAACCTTCAGATGGAATTTATAACTCATCTCTCAACACTCATAGTGGGATCACATTTCACTTGACTACCTAATCGTAGGCATTTTTATTCTTGTATATAACTTGAGAGATGCAAGAATGATTGTTGGGAGATACTCAAGTCTAATGTAGTTTTATCCTCTGTGTTGCGTTTGACTATGCTTTTTTCTCTTGATGTAAAAGTAGAGTCTCTTTACTCCTGTTGTCTTGAATCTCACTCTTATGCTCCGATTAAAATTTTAATTATTGAGTCATGATGATGTGGGATATATGAAAACAAATGTATTTCTTTTAATCTATTCAGTTGTGTTATTCCCATCCAGTCCACGAACGTCCGGGTCTCTCTTGAGAGTTTAAGGTTTCCACAACAAGGGTGTCACTCTCTTGCTAAAAAAATATATATCTTATATTATTTTGTTTTCCCTAATAAAAAAAAAGGTATGGAAAACTCCTCAAGGTTACAAGAAGTTGTGATTCTTGATATGGTAGAAGACCCTAAAGGATGCGATTCTGTTCAAGAACTTGTCATGAAAAGGATGATTGAAAGGAAAGAGTATAACTCCAGGGTTGGAGAATCTGTCAAGGATTTAATTCTTTTTCAGAATAACTCTAGGGTCGAGTTTGCAAATCTTCAACTGCAAATAAGATGGACAGACCAAAATCCTTGATAATCAAAACACATTGATCAGGAATTAGAAGAAGCTCATCATGGACTGTGTCAAAGCTAGGCATCTTGCCCGCGTTGTTGATCGAAAAGTTAATGTTCTCACTCATGAACATGGGGTCTCTACGGTCAAAAGAATCAAGGACATCAGTGACACCTTTTATGATGAACCCTTTCAAAGGTATGATGTTATCAAAGAAACTTGATTCTTATTTTGTCTAAGAAAGCTTCTTATGAGAATTTATTCTTGTGTTTTAAGAAGAATAACTAGAGTTTGGAATAGCCATTATTGTGACTACACATAGCAATGTCCAACGTTTTCATCTTCAATGTTTTTATATTTATTTGTTTAAATTCTAAAGTTTGTTTGGAAGATGATTTTTGCAGTATTAATCTTTATGGTTTTATATATTGCAATTTGTTATGGGATATGTGTGTTTGCGTCCGTGAACTATGATTGTCCCATACATTGTCAAAAGTTAAGTCTCCCGTATGTCGATATGCAAGTATTGATAAAAGAATGAATGAACTTTTGACAAAAACAAAAGTTAAGCCCTTTATGTCATTATGCAAATATTGATGGAAGAAAGGATGAGCTTTTGTTTACAAAGATTAAGTCTATTGTATGTCATTGTGCAAATAGTGATGGAATATAGAATGAATCTTTGTCTATTCCGCAGTATTGATCTTCCCTTATCCATTTCTTTTATGTATATACTGTGTGGCTCCGTAAGTTCTCTTATGTTGAGCATTTCCAATTGGATTAATCATGGGTTCTCTTGTGGATAATTTAGTTGAGTATTCCGGTTGAATTAATCATGGGTTCACTTGTGGTTAATTCAATTGAGTATTTTGGATACAAATTCATATTTTTATATGATTTTTTGTTGTCCAAAGAAATCCTTATTTTCTTGTGAAAGTAAGGTTGCTCTTGTTGTTCTTTCAGGAATGACATTATATGGGGGAGAGTTCTTATTTGAACTTGTGCTTAATTGCCAAATCTTTGTGGGGAATGCGGCTGTGGAATATTGTAGGGGTTATCTTGTATCTTTATAAACTCCTTGATGAATGCATTTAGTTTCGGCTATATGATTGCATCTAAAAAGTTGATATGTGCTTTCTTTTGGTCATGAAATGTCTCTATGGAAATTTCATTAGGATCTTACTAGTTTTCATACCTTTGCCAATTTTATTGACAAAAAGGGGGAGAATTAATGTGTAGATCACACTACAAATACATATGGTTTTCGGATCATTATGTAAGGGGGAGTGGTTTCCATGTGAGATGGAGTATTGACTAAGGGGGAGTGATACATATCACCATAGTTTTGTTGTCGAAGTTGTGATACAATTGAATTTTGATATTGTGTAATAATACTATGACACTGTGTAACAATGATCGAGAGCTTTTGTTTTCTCATTGTTATGGCTACGGATTTTCAACAACGATGATGCTGAACTTACAACCTTTGGAATCATTGGAGTACTTGGAAGTGACAAAGATTTCGAGTAATGTTGAAGAACCAAGGAGATCATGCATGTGGAAGAGAAGCTGCAAAGTTTATTTTTTGTATTCCATTTGTATTGATAGTTTTGTCACTAAAATTGACAAAGGGGGAGATTGTTAGAGCACTGGTCGGTCGAACTCGCAAGTGTTGCTATCTCAAGCTTGTTGTAAATTTTAGTTTCCAAAACTATAAGTCTTGATTTCTAGTCTACTTATAGCTAAGTTTCGGACTAGGATAGAAAGTGTAGTTTAGCTCTAGACGCCATGGTGTTCATTATACAAAGACGAAGAACTACTCAAGGAACTGGTGGAACTTCATCGAATAAAAGGTATGTGGAGACTTGAACTTACCTATCACTCAAAAATTCTATCTACTCTATCTCCTATCTTGAGAAAAAAGTCGTATTGCTATATAGACTTCGATTATACACATTTGCTATTTCAAGCCGAGTTTATCTCGCTTATCTTTTTCTCGAAATAGGAGTTGGTAAGCTTTCTCTTTGGACAAGTTCATCTTTACAAGTGACGAAAGTCATTTTGGTTATTTCAATATCTTGAAAATTGCTTTGATGAAAAATAGTGTGTGAGTAACCTCTATTTAACATCCTCTAAGAATTTTTCAATAATTGAAATGAGAGTTTAGAACATGTAACCATCCTTGGATATAAGCATATAATGTGTTCGCGCATTAGTGTATAAGTCCAAAACCGGGAACCAAATGTATGCATACTTGTGTGTGTACTAAATGGTTGATGGAGACTGGGTAAGTATGCGTACCCGTACGCATACTGGCGGAAGTTCACGTCCGTGAATTTCTGCTGAGTTTGGAAATCAAAACCAACTCAATCCGGTTACCTAAGTATGCGTACCCGTACGCATACTGGCGGAAAGTTCACATCCGTGAATTTCTGCTGAGTTAGGAAACCAAAACAAACTCAAATCCGGTTACTTAAGTACGCATACTTAAGTGTGTTACTTTCTAAAATTGGTTTATTCGTGAACTTAAATATATATAAACTAAGGAATGCATATTTGCAAACCGTGGCTATAAAGTTCATGAATCGATTCGAGTGAATAAAAACCGATTTTGCTTCGATTGTGTCTCGTATACTTCTATGAGATCTAAGCAATTGAACAACTCTCTAACTAGTTCTTTTGAGTCATTTGAACTAGTTATGGTGAAGATGAATAAGGTTGATATGAAAGTGCTCATATGGCTAACCATTTGGTTAACTACTATTGAACCAACTAGGTGTACACGTTTAGGTACGGTTACACAAACCTAAATGATATATATTTCATTTGTGTATAACAAGCTAAGTTTGATCTAACGGTTGAAAGAAATTAGATTGAATCTAATCAGGTTTTCATCTAACGGTGAATATTGAATGCTTTGTTACCAATGTAACTTAGATTGCAAACCCTGATTTGGAGACTATATAAAGGAGAACTCTAGCAACTGGGAAACCTAATACCCACACCTCTTGTTTTATACTAGTTGTATAAGCTAGAGTCGATTCTCCATTAACCTTAGGTTTCTATAGAGACCCTGTAGGTTAACGACTTGAAAACTTCATTGGGATTGTGAAGCCATACCCAACTATTTTCTCTGTAGTTGCATGATCTGATCTTGCTGTTTCTATCGTGATTGAGTGCAATCGTAAGATTGTCTTGAGATTAATTTCTACGATAGGCAAGATAGAAAAGTAGTTACAAACATCTTCGTCTCATCGTTTGTGATTCAACAATATCTTGTTTCGCTAGTCGATTAAAATTATTGTGAGGTGATTGATAATTCTAGGCTGTTCTTCGGGAATATAAGTCTGGGTTATCAATTGGTTCCTGTTCACCTTGATTTATCAAAAGACGGAACAAAACTTGTAGGTATTTCTGTGGGAGATAGATTTATCTATTCCTGTAGACTTTTCTGTGTGATACAGATTTGTTTATTAAAGTCTTCGACTTTGGGTCGTAGCAACTCTTAGTTATGGGTGAGATCAGCTAAGGGAATCAAGTGCGTAGTATCCTACTGGGATCAGAGACATAAGGAGCGAAACTGTACCTTGGATCAGTGTGAGATTGATTGGGGTTCAACTACAGTCCAAACCGAAGTTAATTTGTAGTAGGCTAGTGTTAGTACCGGCTTAATACAGTGTGTGTTCAATCTGGACTAGGTGCCAGGGGTTTTCTGCATTTGCGGTTTCCTCGTTAACAAAACTTCTGGTGTCTGTGTTATTTCTTTTCCGCATTATATTTTGTTATATAATTGAAATATCACAGGTTGTGCGTTGAATCAATCAATTGGGAAATCCGACCTTTGGTTGTTGATTGAAATTGATTGATACTTGAACATTGGTCTTTGGTACCATTCAATTTAATTTCTCTTGTATTCAATTAGACTCGCAGATTTTTATTTGCTTCAGTAAGGATTGAATTGAGAAATTGAGATATAACTCTTTGATATACTTTTTATTAAGATTGAGTCTGACTGTCTAGTTGATTCTCTTAAAAGTATATTGGAGTTAGTCCATACAGATTGCTAAGCGAATTATTGGGTGAGGTTGTTGTACCCCCACTTTTTCAAACGGAAATTTGCGATCGCTGGTATTAGACGTGTATATCTTCCATCCTTGGAGTATCCTTTGTATTAGACATGTATATCTTCCATCCTCGGTCCTAGAATCGTTTTCAAGCGAATTTGCCTATTACATAGTGGGGCGAATGTATTCTGAAGGCAACTTACCTCATCAATAAAATGCCTACTCCGGTTCTCTCTAAATGATCTCCCCATGAAGTTATGTTGGGTATGCAACCTAATTATCGTCATCTTCGTGTTTTTGGTTGCCTATGTTTTGCTCGTAATACTAAGATTGTGAATAAATTTGATCCTCATGCTCAACCAGGTGAATTTCTTGGTTATCCGTATAATCATAAAGGTTATATAATATTAGACCTTTCTACAAAATCTACATATATATCTCGTGATGTCGTATTTCACGAACATATTTTTCCTTTCAAAGATGCACAGGTTTCTACTAAAGATTTTTTTCAACCTGTGGTTCAAGAAGAATTTTTTTATGATGACCCTCCTATCTCCTATTCACAATTGCCATCGTCTCAATCTATGGCACATCCTACTCTGGTACACTCTTCTCAGTCTTCGCACAATTTATTACCAGATGCTACTAATATATCTCACTCAGGCACTGACTCTACACCAATTTCTTTGCGTAGTTCTATTGACAACGCTATTGAGATTGCAGTTACTAATACTACAGTTGCTGCATCAGAAATTGCTTTACGTCGATCAACTAGAGACCATCATCGCCCTTCTCACTTGAAGGATTATATTTGCACCGTTCAACAGTGTACATCCAGGTCTCCTTATCCTCTTACCGATTATATTTTTCAATCAATTTACTTCGCCACATCGTGCATTTCTTTCATCAGTTATCACCAATGATGAACCACGCACATTTAAAGAAGCTATCAAAAATCCGGTTTGGCGTGATGCCATAGTAAAGGAGCATACATCTCTAAATGACAATGACACCTTCACTATCACTACTCTTCCGCCTGGCAAAACTGCCATTGGCTGCAAATGGGTTTTTAAGATTAAATATCGACCAGATGGTATGGTTGAACATTATTGTAATACCCCGTTACTCAGTAATTATGAATGATTAGCTAAATTATATTCGATTTAGGAGTGTATTAGTGGTGTAAGATGACTTATGGTTGTATTCGTTAAATATGTTGCCCTTTATCTTTGATATAAGGTTTGGGTTATAAGATGTTCAGGTTATAAACAGAAGTTTATAAACCTAGTTTTCACCGGAGGAGAACAGAAAGATTAGAAATAGAGAGGAGAAAGTGAGGCGTGCAACGGAAAAGGGAAAAAGGAGTTGCGGCAAGGCTGATATTTGATTTCTCTTTGATTACTCTTCTCGATTGGTGTGCCTCTCGTTTCATCTTCATCAAGAGGCAAGTTTATTCTTGCTTTATCATGTCTATTGATAGTATTTTAAGTTTCAATTGTCTCTTCTACTTGAAAACCTAGCTGAGATTAGGAATCCTTGATCTAATTTTCGAGTTAGGGTTTTTTCTGACACCTAAAATCTTAACTATTGTTTGTATCTTAGTTTAAGATCAAACCATTGGATTTCTTTAATTTTTAGATATGTTGTGTGTTTCAGTATTAAAAATCCTCTGTTAATATTTGAGTATGATCGGAGGTGGAGACATGATAGAAACAAGTAGGAACAGGTGAATGTGCTACAGAATTCAGATAGCTTGGCAGTGATAGAAACCCACGAAAATAGATGTTATACTGATTGGAATGACCTGAATTTTTGATATGAATAACCCAATATGGTGATGTTTATTCTGTAAAAATTTCAAGTGAAACCGAGTTTGGGAAGTACACGAAACAACTGACTTTTTCAGATAATCATGTAGGATTTCAGCTTGAGATGAACGTATAGAATTGGTTGTAATTTAATTCCTAACCGTTATTTTTCTCTGAAAATTTAGTCCAATGTTTGTGATATACTTTTGGATGTGTGGTGAAACTTTCATTAGGATCATATTAGTAGACATAGGGGATGTGCCAAGACAAGTTGTGATTGATGATGTAAGCCTATTGGGATAGATTCTGAACTGTTGTGTGCTAAGATGGTTTTCTGCGTCGTGTTGTCCTTATGAGTATGAATACTACATTGTGATGTGTGGATGTAATTCCTATACTTTTTGAATTGTCTTATATTTAGTATAATTGAGATTGAAATCCTAAATTGATGATTCGTTTTGTGATAATCTACTTGCTAAGAGAGCAGGGCCTCGACTATTCAAATAGTTCATGTGCACCGGTGGGCAGTAGATGGTGTTAGAGATAAGAGATCAGGGCCACAATAGAAAGAAATACCTTGTGAGCACCGGTGGGCAATAGGTTTATTATGATTTGGGCTGTGGTCCATAGATAAAAATTGGGGTTGTCGCGTTTGCCGAGTTCATGGCTACAACTATTCAAATAGTGTGTGTCGCAGTGGGCAGTAAGTGTTAATGAAAATAATTTATGGTGGTATCTTTGTGTATCTTTGAATTGTGAATGACCGAGGGTAAGCGGTAATGTTTGGTTTAAATTTATCAATATCTGATTTTCTTAGTTCCATGGTTAAAAAAGTGTAGTCTGACTTGAAACAATTGTTGCTTATATGCTATCGGTATATATGATGGAATGAGAGTGAACTTGCATTTCCAAGGCTCTTACCTTGTGTTGATTTTTCCTCTTTCAGGTAGCAGAATAATAAAGGGGGCTATTTGTGGGGTTTTCTTGAGTTTCCGCTGCAATATATGGGAAGATGTGGAACCCCTTCCTTGATGTGGTTTTTTCTTGAATTTGTTTTCATTTATTTTCTACAAGGTTATCACATTGTTATTTGTATTTGTTTTCAAATATTTTTCTTATCAAAACTTTGTTAAAACTAAAGTATTTATTTCTTAATTCAGTTGAACTTCTAGTCCAGTTTGGTACTTATTCTTATGAAAAATAGGTTTTTCTTGCAGTATTGTTTTTAATTGAATATTACTTTCAATTCAGTTAGACGTTTTGACTAGCGTGAGCTATATGGACCTATGTTTATATGGAAAGATCTTGACTTACTATTGATAGGGCCGGCCGGACTATTAATATAAATTCAGGGTTGTCACAGTTATAAGGCGCGTCTTGTTGCTAAAGGTTACACACAACAAGAAGGCATTGATTATCATGACACCTTTTCTCTGGTTGCCAAGCTAGTCACTGTTCGCGTTCTATTGTCTATTGATGCTATTAATAATTGGCCTCTTCATCAACTTGATGTTAACAATGCTTTTTTACAGGGTGATCTCCTTGAAGATATTTACATGAAACTCCCTCCAGGATTTCATAAAAAGGGAGATAATCGTGTTTACAAGCTAAACAAGTCTTTAGATGGGCTCAAGCAAGACTCTCGCCAATGGTTTGCTAAGTTTTCTACAGCCTTACTTAATGCTGTCTTTGTCCAATCTCGTGCAGATTATTCTCTTTTCACCTTTCATTCAGGTGAAGTATCAATTTACGTTTTAGTTTATGTCGATGACATTATTATTACAGGTAATAATGACTCTGCAATTCAAGCGCTCAAACATAAACTTGAATCCCAGTTTTTGCTTAAAAATCTTGGTCGTTTACAGTATTTCCTGGGTATTGAAGTTTCTCGTTCTCCCAAAGGTATTTTTCTTTGTCAACGCAAATATATTCTTAACATTGTTAATGATCATGGAATTTTAGGTGCTAAGGTTGCCCATTCTCCAATGGAACAAAATCTTAAGCTTCTACCAAATTTAGGTGATCCACTACCTGATCCAAGTGTTTATCGTCGTCTAATAGGTCGACTTCTTTATCTTCAAGTAACTCGTCCTGATATAACATACTCTGTTAATTCCTTGAGTCAATATATGCAGAAACCATGTTCTAGTCACTTGGATGCTGCACATCGTGTAGTTCGTTACCTTAAAGGTACCGTTAGTCACGGCATATTCCTTTCTGCCACTAGGTCTTTGTCTCTTGCCGGTTATACTGATTCTGATTGGGCAGGATGCCCAACTACTCGTTGATCAACGACAGGGTATTTTACAATGCTAGGGGATAGTCCTATCTCTTGGAAATCTAAAAAACAACCGACTGTATCACTTTCTTCCACCGAGGAAGAATATTGATCCCTCACCAGGATAACATCTGAACTGCAATGGTTACATTATCTTTTCCGTGATCTTCGTATTACCATTCCACAGCCTATTCCAGTTTATTGCGACAATCAAGCCGTTATCCATATTTCTGAAAATCCATTTTTTCACGAACGACCTAAACATATCGAAATCGATTGTTATTTTGTCCGTGAAAAACTGCTCTCCGGTCTCATCAAACCAACTCATATTCCATCAGCAGCACAATTGGCTGATCTTTTCACAAAACCACTAGGAGTGGATCATTTTAAATGCCTTGCTAGCAAGTTGGGCATTCGTCCTGACTCTCCTCCCGTTACAAATTGAGGAGGGGGGGTATTAGACGTGTATATCTGCCATCCTTGGAGTGTGCGTCCACAACAAACATTACCAGTACATAGAAGCCAAGTCCAAGTCCAAGTCTGTTGTAAGTCCAAGTCCTTCGGTGTATAGAAGTAGAAATCTGTTGTAAGTCCAAGTCTCGCGTTGTAACAAGCTGTAATTCTTCCTGTAATATCGTATGATTTGTTTAGATTAGTTTTGAATACTTCTTCTGTAATATGTATAAATACTGAATGAGAAACAATCAGGTTTACACAATTATGAGACTATTAACATCTAAACCTAGATTCTTTGAGTTGGTGGAACCAGATATTTTCAGCATGCCCGTGGGTTTATAACTGCTAAGCCATACTGGGCTAATGGTAAAACTGATATTATCGTATACAATTGTACTATTGTTCACTATTGAAGCAAACTTTGAATAATGCGAGTATTATAAAATTTAGGTTTGGTAGTCTTGAGTCTCTTGACATGAAAATGTCTATTGTGTGTCTGCTTTCTTTGTTGTTTGCAATTATTCCTTATCTTTTCATTTCTTGTATGGTGTATGGTTCTCATAGCAACACATTATTGGTATTGTTCGAAAGACGTTTATGCCTTACATAAGAAATTTAAAATCGGTTTTGGAAAAATACACCCACCAGTTGACTACAATATAAAAACAAAAAAAACCATTATAAGCAATCTCCCCACCACCACCTTCATCTCATCTTAATTCTTCCATACCACTCTTAGGCTAAGTTTTATGGGAAAAAGGTGTGGGATGATTGCAACAAAAAACCGTGGTTGTAACCACGGTTCCCATTCTCTTTCGAATGCTAGCAATGGTGGAGGGAACCTAAAAAGCATACGGAAAAGCGAGGATTCAATCTGCTTGCATTTCTTTTTTAATTTTATATATTAAACAAAATCTAAAAATTGGGCCACTTAATATTGCAGAGAGCAAACATAGACTTCAAAGCAGAAGATGATGCAACTTTGAATGAGATAAGAGAGGAGTATAGATTCGAAATCCAAGGAAAATTCAACCGGGTTACCATCAAATGAAGGATGGAAAATTTGAAGCAGTGTCTTTTATCCTGGGAAAGCTGACCAAAATCACCAAGGATCAGAATATTACGACAGTCAACTTCGCTAGTTTACATTCTTGCACTACTCGTCTAGACAAATTTAATTGGAAAGGTCCAGACTTAACAAGTTTACTAAGTTATCTAAGGTCTGTAAATGGGTTTGAGCATGATATTAATCAACAGAACTCTCAAAGGTCAATACATGATGTTGGAGACAGCTCTCCATGCCTATCTTGTAACACCTGAGGTTCTATCATTCTGGTAGAATACTCTTTTTCCTATATAAAAAAATAGAAACTAGGAACATTATCTCGTTTTTGTTGGTTCAGAAAAAAGAAAATTCTTATTTTTGCTAAAGGTGAGATTCAAATTCAAATCCGCGCTAATATCCATCTTCCCTCTCGCACCATAAGACATGGAATTCCCCTATCCCTACATGGCACTGCTGTCCAAGCTTATGAAGATGTTCCGTAAGACTTATTAGCCTTACCACTTACCAGGTCATGGACTTTCATGTGGCTGAATTATGCGTGGTGACCCAAAAAATAAAATATTTTTGTTTAGAGGTTTTGCTCTATTATAATTCATCTCTTGGGAGATTGTTCCATATTCCTTGCAGCAACCAACCGCACCCTCTACATTTCTATTCCTTCTAACGGTACCAGTTTACTCGGAGGATATTATTGACAAGCAACTGTAGGTTGCCTGTTCGTTTGTTACCGGATCATGCCTGTGGGCTGATCTTTTATTTCTTTTTCTTTTATGTCTTAAGGCTTAGTCATATGGTGTGCTAATCTAGCAGCTAGATTAGCGGTTCACGTCATCCTGGAAAACCTCCTAAGTCTTATGGTAGTGCTAATTTAGCATGCTAGTCGCTGAATAAAACAATTAAGCGAAAAATCCTGGCGCCGGATGGAACAACGCTTGACCAGTCAACTGGTTGGCTGCGCTGAACCATTCAGCGCCACGGAATTCCCGATATCAACCGAAGCATCGACTTCTTCTCCATTTCTTCATCTTCTCCTCTTTTCTTTCTAATTTCTTTCTCCACTGCATGATTCCATCCCATGCGACTTTTTTTTAAATCATTTTTTCGATTCACTTTGTGGGTTTGTTCAACGACAAATTGGTGATCGTTTGAGGGTGGTTTGGTGCGATTCCGTCCACTGGGCATGGAGAGCATGTCCACTGGATAAAGCAGGATCCCACTTAGTGTATATTCTTCTGTGCAATTTCAAGGCGGAATTTTTACATGCTTACATGAAATCCTAATAAAAATTTCATCAAACTGAGAAAGTGTTTGCTTGGATGTGAAGTTATCTTAGCTTAAATTCAAAGCTACCTAGAGTCTTGAAAAACTATAAATAGAGAGGCTCGTACAACAAGATTTCTTAATTCATGGCACTTATGTGTCCTAGTCACTTGCTAGAGTCGTCATCTAAAACCCAAGTCCGCTCTGAGAAACATAATTAGGTTACAACTTAAAGACTTCACTTAGGGATTCATGAAGCACAGTCTAACTATGTTTTTACATGGTATTTCGTGTATCTAGATCTTGTTCTTATTGATCTTCGAGGTTCTTGTTATCTCATATCAAGAACGAGATGCTAGAAATCACAAAGTTCTCCTCGTCTCAGACTTTGTGATTCCTCAACATAGATATTTAAAATATTTTTCGATTTGTTTGGCTTGTTCTTGAGAGGTGGTTATTAATCTGGGCTTCTCAGCTAACTGAGTGTAAGTGTTCTGGAATCGCGAGGTTTGCTAGACTTTGTCTTTGCAAAAAGATTTCCAACCTAGATCGAAACATAAAAAAGGAAATCAAATAGGCTTATCTGTTAGAGGCAGATTGATATCAAAAGTCTTCACTTAGGTTGAAGTAACTCTTAGTCATATCTACTCAAATAGGCTTACTGTAGTCTTCTTCTGATGGAGCTGGTACTTCCGCTCAACTTACTCAAGACAGTCAACCTACTCAAGACAATGAAGCTGGTACTTCCGCTCCAGTAACTATGGATGAAGATTTGGAGGATATGGAAATGTTTGGTAGGTCATCATCTACTCCTGCTTCTGAAACCTCAAACATATCTCGTAGAACACGTTATTTCGAACAAACAGATGATGTTAGAGGTGTAGGGAGATATAATTCCAAAAAAAAAGGCTTGTTAGGCTAAAGCATCGCAGAAAGCAGATGACAAAATGGATAAGCTCATCGAACTTCTTGAAAAATCGCAAGCACAAAGAGTTTCAAAATATGAAACAGAGGAAGCATACCTTAAGATGCGCATGGAAAACTATACAATCTTGGCACAAACCCAACAAAGAGAAAGTGACTTGAAGATCTTACGCCAAAATTTGGATGAAGTAGCGGATTGGGAGAAACCCCTTTACAAAAAATGGAGGAACGAGATTTTTGTCTGTAATGACTTGGAACCTATCCCCTAAATTAAAGTGATATATTAGTAATAATTTAAGTTATTTAGAAGTTTATTTTTAATTAAGTTATTGAAGTTATTTAAAAGTAGGATTTCAATTTCAATGTACTTTTTTATTATTTAAAAGTAGAATTTATCTTTTATTTTCTTCAAAAAAACATTGTAACCTTGTTTTGCAATGTAACGAAAGATTTCCCTTAGTTTGGTAAATTTTCAAATTTTGAAACAAACAACCATTGGAACAAATTGTCAGACATTTCACAATTCCAAATTTGAAAACATAGCCGTTGGTGGTGTAAACTAGGTGTAGGAAAAAAAGGGAACATTTAAAAATACAAAATTTGAAATAAAATAGCCGTTGGTGGTGTGAAGAAGGTGTAAGAAAAAAAAAGTTCAAGAGCTGAACCGTAGAGCACTACCGCAGAGCGATGAATGGAACATCGTCGGACTCTGGCGCTGAATGGTTCAGCGCAGATACCCTGGAATATTCTTCCAGCGCTGAACCATTCAGTGAAAAGGTGATTTTTGTTGCGCTGAACTATTCAACGCAACTATCTCGCTACTACTTCATGTGCGAGCAAATGCTAGGAGAGAGAACTAGTGTTAACAAATAGACAACACTTTTTTTTTTAAACTGCAACACTTTTCTGCTAATCTAGCAGCTCAATCTAGCCCATAGAACTTAACCTAAAGTTCCACATGAATATAAATCCATTGAAATTGGCATTCGTAATTAAGAAATTTCCGAGCTAACACCCGTGACCACATTTCTAAATTAAGGTCAACTGCTCGATTGTACCATATTCTCTCAATTCATTGAGTCTGACTTTTTTATATGATGCTTCAAGTCTTTATCAATAGTTGCCCCTCAGTGCTCATCCACCAGCTATTTAACTTCTTTTGATCATTCAAGAAATTTGAGACAGAAAGAAATAGTTCAAGACAAATCTAGAGAAAAATTCTCAGGTACCATGGGTGCTATGGAGCATTTCTCATTTCTTTTTGTTGTAATGGTTCTATCCATGACACATTCAGTAGCTAATCAGAATGAGAAGTGGTGGAGTGAAACTATTCCATACAAAATGGGTATGGAGAAGATGACAAAGTTACATTTTTACTTCCACGATAACATCACCGGCGATTATCCGACGGCTTTCAAGATCGCCGAAGCACCGGGAAGTAACATTTCTGCAACAAGGTTTGGGGAATTGTACATGGCGGATGATCCATTAACTGAAGGATCTGACCCAAATTCCAGACTTGTGGGTCGAGCTCAAGGCTTTTATGGATTATCTGGAATGAACGAATTGTCTTTGATTATGGGCATAAGTCTTGTTTTTACTGGTAACAAGAAGTTTAATGGTTCAACTATCAGTGTGTTTACTCGGAATCCGATCACTCATAAAGAACGGGAATTCACAATCGTTGGTGGAACCGGATATTTTCGATTTGCCCATGGGTTTATAAGTGCTAAGACATACCGGTCTGGTAATAAAAATGCTATTGTTGAGTACAATTGTACTATTGTTCACTATTAATTCGAATTTTGAATAATATTGTAAAAGTTAAAGTTTAACTTTTAAGTCTTCACATGAAACTGTTTAATGTCTAAGTAATAATGTTTTTTTTGGTGTTGTTTGCAAAATTATACCTCATCCTTCCATTTCTTGTATGGTTCTATTGCTCTAAAGACGTTTATGTCTTACATAAGAAGATTGTCGGTTCCGGAAAATGCAATCAAACAAAATATTACCGGAGGATTCTAATAGCGTGTTTGGATACAAATCTGTTTCTCCAAAAGTCGAAGTCAGAAGCAGAAGTCAGAAGTAATATAGCGCGTTTGGATATACATCCAGAAGTAACTTTATGACTTCTAGAAGTCAAAAAGCAAGAAGTCAAAAAGCAAGAAGTCAATTTGGGTGTAGAATTTCAGAACGACTTCTAGAAGCAGAAAAGTCGACTTTTTGTGAAGCAAAATATATGGACATCTGACTTCTTAGTTTGACAATAATTTTTCAGAACGACTTCTAAAAGCAGAAAAGTCAGTTTTTGGTGAAGCAAAATAGTTTTTGCTTCTGACTTCTACTCTGGGAAGCAAAAGTCAGAAGCGGATTTTACTAGCCTGTTTGGGTAGCATATCAGAAGTAGCTTTTCGACTTCTGGAGAAGCAGAAGCCAGAAGCAGATTTGTATCCAAACGCGTTTGCTTCACAAAAAGTTAACTTTTCGAATTCCAGAAATCGTTTTCAAATTTGATAGCCAAACTGACTTCAGAAGTCGAAAAGCTACTTCTGATGTATCATCCAAACATACTATCATCGATCACAACGAGAGTGCCCAAAATCCCATCCAAAACCAATTGTGACTCCAAGTTTGAAGGTAGGATGGGCCAAAATAATATCTATCGTACATGTAAATATAACCTGTATATATATGAATGAAAGACAAATTTAGAAAATTTTAGGAAAATAGACACACAAATACGCTTAGTGTTCGCATCAACCTCCACCATTGCTATAATCCACCACCGATTAGTAAATGGCTTCCTGTCCAAAACTATCACCTCTCGACGTGAACATGAGCATCGATTCACCAGCTACACCAGCTGTCGAAATCAAATCGACTGTCGGAAAAGTCTTCGCATCAACCTCCACCACTGCACCTTGATCCCAAATTGCCCTTGTCTTAAGATCCCAAATTGCCCTTGTCGGAAAAGTCTTCGCATCAAATCGACTGTCGGAAAAGCCTTAAGATCCCAAATTGCCCTTGTCTTTGTGCACCAGAAAAGTCTTCGCATCAACCTCCACCACTGCACCTTGACCCCTTCCAAATGCTTCCAAACTAATCGTACCAGGTCATGGACGTGGACGTGGATGAAGTATGGTGCCACAAAAATACATATTTTACCTAGTAGTTAATTGGTTCATTATTCTTAATTTGCGGCAACCGTTATATTTGCATTTCTATTTTTTGGCGTACTATTATTTATTCATGCGACTCTCAGTTTCACTGCCATTTGTATATTGCACCTGCCTCAATAATACATTTCAAAATGCTAATTTTGTACTATAATTCCCAGCCAACAATTGTAATTGCAGGTGCTTAAAAGGGATCAACAATGAGTAAAACAGCATCTACAACTGGTGGTCAATGGTACTATTTTCTCAATTATTGGTAGGTCTGGATATTTTCTATGAACGCTCAAGTCTTCATCAGTAGGTGTCCCTAGCTAGTGCTCGTCCACCAGCTCAAGATACCTCAATACATTAAAAAACAAATAGGGAAGTGGTTCCTAAACGATCTATATCTGCTTCCTATTCAATCATTGATCGTATACACAGGTAGAGTTTCAGACAGTTGAAGAGAGAGAGAGAAGTCTTCAGAAAATCATGGGTGCAGCTATGAAGTTTTTCTCATTTCTTGCTGTTGCAATGGTTTTATCCATGTCTCAGTCACAAGCTCATGAAGGTAACTGGGGGGACGAAACGGTTCCATACACAATGGGTCCGGAGATGATGACAAAGTTACGTTTTTACTTCCACGATATTGTCGTCGGAGATAACCCAACCGCTGTTAGAATAGCGGAGGCACCAGGAACGAATTCTTCTCCTACATTTTTCGGGGCATTGGTGATGATAGATGACCCTCTGACTGAAGGACCCGACATCAACTCTAGACTAACATTTCAACAACTAGGTCTAGGGATTGTACACGAAGGATGACCCTGTTGGGGAATTATCAATCCGGGATGTTATGCACAATATGGAACCTACACAAGCAATAATACACAATACTTGAATATGACGAAAATAACACCAATTGCAAAACACCAAGGATTACGTGGAAAAACCTCTTCAAAACGAAGAGTAAATAACCAAGGAAAACTTCCGCTATGACAAATAATGGGTTACAACGATATCTCCCAAATCGGGATTTCACACAACTTCAAGGTGCATATCGCACTTGGAAAACAATGCCTCTTTTCTCTACTCACCACTAATGGTGGATAACTAATTCTTTACCAAATAAATTAGATTTAACTAACAATAAAACAAGAAAGATGAGAAACTTACTATTAGTATTTGAACAAATCCTAGAATTACCCCATTGAAGAGATGTAGGATGTGGTGGACAAATTCACCAACCAAGCCGGTCCTTTCGTTAGAACACCCTCTTTAAGCTCTCTCAAATTTAAGGATGACCTTGATTTTAGGTTTGAAATCATGTGGTTTATGGAGAATGGATTTGTTATCTGATATTCAATTACAGGACTGTTAGAGCATAGCTCGGTTGAACCCACCAAGCGTTGGTATGTCAAGTTTGGTTGTCATATTTTAGTGAATCAAAACTCATTTAAAGAGTCGCTTGATTATTTACTAGAGTCAACTTCGTATGGGTTAGCTAGAAAGTTACTAGGATATGAGACTTACAAGTATTACGTGAAGACTTGAAGAATGTGAAGAAGTAAAGTGCTACAACGATGACATCATCCTTCCACTTGAGGTTAGTAATATTTGACTTGAACTGTTTCATTCTTAACGTATCTTTCAAGTCGTGCATATTGAATACATATCTGCGAAGCTATGAATGATTATACTCTAGTTAGACATAGTATTAAGGAATTACAATACGAAGTATAACGTCTATCTTTTGAACTTCGTATATAAGACATCGACATAATTGTATGAATGCTATTGTGATTATGTATGGGTATGGGTGAAGATTTCGTCCTAGGAAACAATGTTTTTACATTCGTTTAAAATAAGTACAACTCATAAACTTGTGTTACGAATCGAAAGGGAAATCGCTAGGCTTATTGGTATTATTATTCATTGCAAATCTTTGGATTACCAATATGTGTGTTTAGTATAACCGCTCATAACTTGTTTATGTATTTTGGTAAAACTATTTAGAAGGCCTGACTTTTGTATTGGTATGACTTTTATTAGTGAAACCGATCTTAAGTAATCACCTGAGATGGTATGATCGATTTACTGTAATTGGTATGACCAACTCTAGGCATTGGGGAACCGATCCTAGTAAGAGGTGCAACCAATCACAAGCAGGGGAAACGATCCTGGTAAGAGGTGCAACAAAATCTAAGAGATTGGTAACCGATCATATGACTTGTGCAGCCGAATACAAGTTAGATACCATATATATGTGGTAACCGATCCTAGTACCTAGTCAACCAATTTTTGGAAAGCTAGTGTGACCGATCCTAGTACCCACATGGAGGTAGAACCGAAACTTGTTTTGGTAGAACCGCTTAAACCCATGATTGGTGATTTGATAGGATAATCAATCACATAGTTCTTGGAAGTCAGATGAACCAATTCTAGACTTGTTTGGAAGTGTGGAAAATCGGTTCCAAGATTGTAAATATGAAAAAGGATTTACAAAGTAAAGATGTCGACATACTTTGAACATATGCAGTAGCTCTTATCTTTTATTGTTCAAAGATATTCCTTAATAGCTAAAGGAGAATCTCGTATCGAAATAAATTGAGAATCTTTTAATTAAGGTTTTTAGTTTGATATGCTATTAATTTCCAGCAATTAAAATGCATATCTTTAGAAAATAAAAATTGGTAATGTGCATTTACTAATTGGAGATTTTCTACTGAGATTTCGATCAATATTTGGACAGTGCATTTCCAGGAATTATGAAAACCGTTTTTGCCCTTAATGCATATCTTTGAGAATATTCGGTTTTGGAAATTCCTTGGTGTCCAAACTTCCCTGGTCTATAAATATTGAAGTTTGCATTTCGAGCAAACCAATCCTCAAAGCCAGCAAAACTACCTAGTTGTGTTGTTACTGGTGGAGCCGTCTATTCGGAGAGGAAAGTACCCTAATTAGGCGAAATCTCTTACGACCGCTCATTTTAAAAGACTTCTTTGGGATTGGGAAGCTCTACGAGTACCGTTAGTGGGAAACTAGATAATTGCAGTTTATTATTAGTTTTCGATTGATTTGATTGACCAACAGTTGTTGAACTTTGATTTCACCTAGTTTGTTTATGCTTGAGAATCTTCTCTTCTGATATAAGATTCACTCAAACTAGATCGAAGTTTCGACGAGGATCTTTAGACTGTTTGTAGATCTAAAGACGTCTTGTGATAATCCATTGTTAACAAACTCCGTTCTGTGTGTGATTGATCACAAGAGATTCAAGTTGATTGTGTGCAGGTGTTTATTGAAGATCTAAGAAGATTTGAAGACGAAGAAGATTTCTGATTTGGGTTCATAATCTTTGGTGTGCACAAAACTTGATCGGCTAGGGATCCAACTATAATCGGTTTATCTTTGTGATAACCTTGATTGATTAGTTGAGTAGATCGGCATCAATGCATTTCTTTGTGATTCGAAGTATTGATTGCAAAATCTTGACAATTACTTTGGTAGTTGTTATTGGATAGATCTAAGAACCTGACAAAGGAGTTTATTGGGATAAACGGAAGAGCTTTTGTCAAACTCATATCACTTGATTGAAAAGAGTTGTTACCGAACAGATTTGTTGTTCCTTTACTATTTGGAATACGAACCAAAGGAATTGTTCCAAGTGCGTGACTTATTGCAAGTTGGAGGTGCAGGGATACAAACGGAACTAGGTGAACTATAGGTTTAGTTGCTTGGTATCAACTATACGAAGTTGGTTTAGATTTTGTATAGCGGCTTAATCCTGAGAGTATTCAATTCTGGGCAAGGTCCCGGGGTTTTTCTGCATTTGCGGTTTCCTCGTTAACAAAATCTTGCTGTGTCTTTTACTTTTCTATTTCCGCAATTATAATTGTTTTATTATAATTAGAAGTAAAATACATAAACGTTAATTCCTATTTACTTGATAGAAATCCTATTGTGTTTGGTTAAGTCCGAACCTATTATCAAGTAAACATACTTCGTTGTTGTATTGTCTTGATCTTGCATCCATAGTCAATCACACAAGTTATCTTGTTGTCGTATTGTCTTGATCTCGTATCCATAGACGATCACACGAAGTATGGACCGATTAGTTATATTGTCTC
This sequence comes from Papaver atlanticum, assembly GCA_023531105.1. Taxonomy (NCBI): domain Eukaryota; kingdom Viridiplantae; phylum Streptophyta; class Magnoliopsida; order Ranunculales; family Papaveraceae; genus Papaver; species Papaver atlanticum. Next base: position 891,150 of record JAJJMB010011752.1, on the reverse strand, counting down.
AACTCAGTCCATAGACAATCACTTTCGGGGAAAGGACTTATAGGTGGAAAAGTTTTAGATTGAGGTATATTTGTGATATACCCCGATATTCGTCAGTGGTTGGCCGAATGGAATATAAGTAATGATTTGTCCTTTCCTAATACCTAGGCCTGATGGGTTCACTTGACTGAGTTGTGTGGAAAAACTTCTCAGTTAAGCATGCTCGGCCGGGAGTAGTCACAGGATGGGTGACCTCTCGAGAAGCTGCTGCTAGATGACCGCAGTAGTGCCGTTAATAATCCCACACTGCTGGATAATCGCAGTGGGTAAGTGGGAACAATATCGGTGTTAGTTGGGATACAACTAGGGGTCGTTCGCTTGTGCTCGGGTGGGGGAGTATGCTAGGCGATTAAGCCAGATACTGCTCTCACAGGAGACAAGGAACGTTTACATTATACCGAGGCCTTTTCAACACAATTGGCTTCAGAGTTGGCAGAAAACTCTGCAGTTAAGCGTGCTCGGGCGGGAGAAATCCAGGGATGAGTGACCTCCCGGGAAGTTGCTGCTGGATAACCGCAGCGATACCCGTTGAAAACCCCACACTGCCGGATATCCTTGGTGGCTAAGTGGGGACAGTATCGGTGGAGGGACGGGTCATTACAATTTGGGTACCCTCGTCTTTTCAAGGACAAGCTGAACTTCAAAAAGGAATTTGAACATGTCACTCAAATGGAGGAAGTCTCATGGAGAAAATCAAATAACATGTGGCTGAAAGAAGGAGACAAGAATGCATAATTCTTCATTAGACACGTTTCTTCTAGAAGAAGACATAACATGATTAGGCAGCTTTATATAGATGGTACGTTGGTTTCTGACAGATTCAAAATACAAGAACATTTTGTAAGTTTTTATGAAAATATTTTCTAGGAAGAGGAGATTATCAGGCATGTTCTTGAAGTCATTGAGTTTGACAGTATCAATTCAATTGAGTCTGATATTTTTTATGCTAATGTTTCTGAAGCTGAGGTATTGCAGGCAATTCAAGACTTAGGGAAGGGTAAGGCACTTAGTCTGGATGGCTATCCTATTATGTTATTTCAGAAACAATGGAGTCTTATCAAGGATGGCATCATGGGTATTGTGAAAGAATTTGTGACAAGAGCAATATTGATACTAAGCACAACACCACTTTTATTACTCTTATTCCTAAGAAAGATGATCATATTGAAAAGAAAGATGATCATATTGAGACAATAAAGGATTGTAGACCTATATGTCTTCTTACAAGTGTTTACAAGATTTTGGCCAAAGTACTTGCTACCAGATTGAAGCTAGTTATGAATATACTCATTTCTCTTGTTCAATGTGCATACCTTGAGGGTAAACAAATTATTGATGGTATTCTAATTGCAAATGAGCTGGTGGACTCAAGGTTAAAATCTTTCAAACCTGGTGTAATTTGTAAGATTGACTTAAAGAAGGAATTTCATATGATATAATTGGAGCAATGTTGTGCGTTTCGGGGATCGGCCCGGATCGGCTAGACCAGCCCGGTCCTGGACGATACCACCGGGGTAACTCGGCCGAGTCACAGTTTGCTAATTATCCAATAATAACCTGCCATGTATCTAAAACTACCCAATAACTCCACATCTGACCGTTCAAAAGTATTGATGTATTTACGCCCCACACGCCTTGAAACATAGTAACAATTTTAAGAAAGAATTATATTTTTATGACGATTTATCCTCAACTAAACCCCACTCTTCGTCTTTTAATCATCTTACTTTCTCTTTCTTCCTTCGTTATTCATCTTACTTTCCCCTCCTTCCTCTGTTGATCAAATTTTCTCCTTTCGGTACAACTTCGCATCTGCCAGGGTTTATTTTTTGATCTACAAAATGTTCTCTTTTTTTTTTATTTTTTTTTGAAGCATATCCTCTCGTACTCTATGGAATTCTCTATTCAGTTTTTTTTTTTCCTTAATTGATTCACTAAGAGAAAGGGATTTTGGATCTAGGGTTTGAAAAGATTGTCTGATTTGAAGGGATTAGTTGGAATATGTGCTACCACGATCCATTCCTTTTTTCTTCCTCAACTCTCTGGTTTTTTTCCCCTCTTCACATGGAATTAGATGGGATCGGCCGAGTATATGATGATCGTATCGGTCAGAGGCCGATCCCCGAGTAACGTATCGACCGATACATATTACATTGAATTGGAGCTATTTAGAGTTCATGATGCAGAAAATGGGCTTTAGCATGAAGTGGTGTAATTGGATTAGATTTTCCTATTCTATAACCACTTTCTCTGTTCTTATAAACGGCTCTTGTTTTGGATTCTTCAATAGCTCAAGAGGGGTTAGGCAGGGTCGTCCCATCTCACCTTTGCTCTTCAACATTGCAATGGAAGGCTTCCCAAGATTCATAGACATGGCTGCAAATTCTAATATATTCAATGGCTTCTTAATGGTGGATAATGGCACTGTAGTGAGTCACCTGCACTATGCAAATGACACTATATTCTTTGTCGACAGTAAAAAAGATGATCTTACAAATATTTTTTCCATTTTTCATTGTTTTGACTACATTGCAGGTTTAAAAGTGAATACAGCCATGACCAGACTTATTGCAATTGGTGATGTTCCTCTAATCAATGAATGGGCTGCAAAGTTGGGTTGTGTGACAGAATTATTGCCATTTCTGTATCTAGGTGTGCTCTAAATCTATTTAGGTCCTAACTATAGAAAGATTTCTTTTTGATCAGAATTATAGAATGATTTGATACTTGACTATCTATATGGAATCAATGTTCACTAACTAAAGGTGGAAAACTGACTCTTCTCAAATGTGTTCCCTCATCACTGCCTATGTATTTAATTACTTCTCACTTTTGAAAACTCCAATCTCAACTATCAAGATTCTTGAGAAGAAAATGAGGAATTTCTGATAGGAGTGGTTGTTCTCATTTGATCAAGTGGTCTACTGTTTATGCTAGTAAAGAAAAAGGTGGTCTCCGTGTACTCAATTTAAGGGTAATGAATCAAGAATTACTTTCAAAACGGTGTTGGAGATTTGGCATTGAAAATCTCATTTATGATACAAGCTTATGGTAGAAAAATATTGATGCAACTACTCCGATTGGGTCCCTGGAAAAATTAACACCCCTCATGGCGTGTAATGTTAGAGAACCATTACGGATGCTGGTGCTTTAAACTCTGAAATTCTACTCTAAGTCTTCATTCTGGTAATCTTATTTCTTTCTGGCATGATAAGTGGGTTGGTAATATTTGTTTAGCTACTTCTTTTACATCTATTTACAAGTTAGACAGGTTACAACGCGGCGGTGTTGCTGATCATATTATCTCAGATGATTCTTGGAGTTTTGATTTTAAAAGAATTCTGACTAATTTAGAAGCTAGTCAGTTTGCTGATCTCATTACTGTATTGGCTCGAATCCACCTGTAACAGATACACTACCTGATACAAGGAGATGGGCACTTAATTCCTCCGACCAATGTTCAGTTAAATCATTGTATGATTCTTTGATAGCAGAAGAAGGTATAGAAGAGTTTCCTCACAAGTTTATATGGACGTCTGAAGTCCCACCTAAAATAAATTTCCTGGTTTGGTGTCCTCTGCAAGGTAAGCTCAATTCTCTGTATATGTTACAGTATAAAGGTATTGATATTTATAGTTCTTGCATTCTTAGCGGGGAAAGCTCAGAATCTCAAGATCACATACAACTCCACAACAAGGTCTCCTACAACATCTGGATGGCCATCACCCCTGTAAAAATTTGGGCTTGGGTATTTCCAGAGACTAATGCCCTCCTTTGCCCACACATGGACGCATAATTTTCTTTCTGCCCAGGGACAAATTGTATGAGACTTGATTCATGCTGCCGTGATTTGGGCCCTTTGGAAAAAAAAGAAATTGTCGTATTTTTGAAAACAATTACAGCTTCAGAACTGACACTGAGCTAGCTACCGAATCTAAATCTCTTGTTCTGTCATGGGCTTCTGCTTATGGGAAGATGATACATTTTATTTTTTCATAAACGGTTAACAATCGGGAAACTTTTATTTATTTATTTATTTTATTTTTCTGATTTTGTTTATATCTTTTATCTCTAATAAAATTCTCCCTTCTTATTAGAAAATAAGAAAACAAAAAAAGTTTGCCCAAAACTCAGTTACGCAAACATTACCACCATTACCACCGGTTCGCTGGTCCCGAAATATTGATTACATGTCAAAATACTAAACAATGTAAAATTGACTAGCTATTGCGTGCCTTATAGCGTGTTTGGATACAAATCTGCTTCTCCAGAAGTCGAAGTCATAAGCAAAACTATTTTGCTTCACAAAAGGTTAACTTTTCGATTTTTAGAAATTTTCGAAGCTACTTCTGATGTGCTATCCAAACAGCCTATTAAGTCCAATGACTAGCAATTGCGTGCATTAAGCCCAATTTCGCTTGTCGTTGTCCACCAACAATGTCGAAGTAGCAACTTCCACCACTGCACCTTGATCCTCTCCTCATCCTTCCACACATTTCAAAGCAGGTCATGAACGTGGACGTGGGTGAAGTATCGTTCCGCTCTATAATAATTTAGTAGGAAATACTATTTAGTCCTAAGAATAATATATTAGAGTTCATTTGGTCCAGTTGACTCAGTCAACTATCTGTTTGGTCCTTTTCTAAAATATATATTACTGTTTGGTCATAGAAATTATTGTTTGGTCCTAGGGTGGACAATACCCACGGGGGATGACGTCATGGATGATGTAATTGTCATTTGGTAGTGGCAGAAAAACCCATTTGGTGGACAATATATATACTCAATTATTAAGAGAGAAGGGAATCATTTAAGAATTTGTTTTCTCTACTTTCTCTCTCTGTTTCTTTCTTTTCTTATGAAGAAGATGACGATGAAGGCGATGATGATGAAAAAGACGACGATGATAAAGATGTTGATGATGATGAAGAGGATGAAAAATTTTACGTTTTTTTGTTGCTATTTGTTGTTGTTGTGGTTGAAGATGATGAAGATTTTTTCTTTTTTCTTTTCTTTTGTTGTTGTTGTTGTTGAAGACGATGAAGAAGATGAAGATTTACGTTTTTCTGATATTTGTTCTTCGATTTCAAATGAACTTTCAATTTTTATGGATTTTTGTTGTGTGTTCATGTTAAAGAATGAACCCTGTTTTTAGATCTTGAATTATTAGGTGTTCATTCGAAAGAATGAACTATGTTTTTGTGTGTGTGTTTATGTTAAAGAATGAACTGTGTTCTAGGTTTGAATTGGGTTGTTTTTGATAGGTGTTCATTTTGACGAATGAACTCTGATTTTTGTTAATAATAATGAACTTTTATTGGGTGTTCATTTTGACGAATGAACCCTGTTTTTTGTTCATAATAATGGACTTTTATTGGGTGTTCATTTTGACGAATGAACCTTTGTTTATAATAATGAACTTTTATTGGGTGTTCATTTGAAAAAATGAACTCTGATTTAATAATGCGCTTTGATTGAGTGTTCATTTGAAAGAATGAGCTCTAATTTTTGTTCATAATATTGAACTTGATTGGGTGTTCATTTTGAGGAATGAACTCTGATTTTTGTTCATAATAATGAACTTTGACTTGGTGTTCATTTTGACGAATGGACTTTGTTTTTTTAAAAAATGAACTATGTTTGTTAAAATTAATGAATTCTTTGTTGTGTGTCCATTTTTAAGAATGAACTCAAATCTACAAAAAGCATTACCAAACCTGATAGTTCATCAAACTGAATGAACTCCTACAAGAAAAAAAGAAGAAGGAAGTTTAGGAGTTCATCAGAGAACTTGAACTCAAATAATTATGGAAATAGAAGAGTTCCAAAAATTAATGCTAAAATAATACGGATATTTTTGTCCATTTTATATTTTCAAATAATTATGGATCAAACTGGAAAAGCAATTTTCCAAAGTACCAAACAGACTTGGGATCACGTAAGAAAGACCAAACGATTATTTCCCAATAATTTATCTCCTAAGGTCGTCATAAGAAACTCTAGAAACCCTCGAAACAGTTCAGCCTCCTTCTATCCATTGTATCCTGATTAGGGTCTCAGATCGTGCAGTAGAGATGCATAAACTAGACTCCAGCGATTGCAATTCACCCCCTAGATGTATAATTATCCCGTTAACAAAAACTCGAGCGCTTCCAGCGTTTCCACCGATGAGCAAAAGACATGTTCCTGAAAAACCAGATCAACTTCAGGAATCTTTCCAACAATTTTTGGATGATTACACTAGAGCTCGTCAGGACCATGCAACTGAACCTCGTAAATTAGCTGATTGTGAAGGTAATCTTATTGGAGTAGTTTTAAAATTCAGAACTTTCAAAGCTGTTGCTCCTGAATATTATTCCTCAGTAGTAAAGCTTCCGGCTAGTCAATCGATGATTGGTTTATTAGCAGATCATGAATGTGGGAACTGTTTAGCTAGTTATATTCTTTCTACATTCGAAAAGCTAACTGATCCGGATATTTTAATATCTGGTCAACATGAACAAGCTACCGATTTCGTTGAGTCTCTGGTTAACTCTGAAGCCTTGGACCTATTTGTTTCTACTCTTGATAAGTTTCCTGGAGATGATGATGTTGTTTTCCCAGCACTTCAAACTATTGCGCAAATGATATTTCTTAATCCAGATGTAGCAGATACCGCGGGCAAGAATACCCAACTGATGAAATTTGTGTTAAACGCATTCGGAGCTCCCAAATGGAATGATCTAAAAGTATATGTTGTGGGGTTATTAGATACTCTTTTGATGTCTAGTGAGGAAAATAGACTTCGATTTGGGGAAATGGATGCTGTAACTCTTGTAGTAAATGCTCTTACATATCTTGAAAGCCCTGATGCAGAACAAGAAGAAGTCCCGCTGGATTATAAAGACGAAGAATACCTGGTGGAGACTTTGTTTAGTTGTTTACTTTTTCTATTAGAATGTTCGGAGAATATAGGGAGTTTTGCTGCTGCTGAAGGAGTTGAGTTAATGATTAAATTTATTCAGCAAGAGGAATTTGGTTATTGTTATGGGTCTGCAATTGCGGCACTTGATATTGCAGTGAAAGATTGTCAGTCTGCTTCTGAGAAATTTGTGAACCATGCTTTGGCATGGGACACTGCTTTCCCACCTTCCATGGATAAGATTCCGTCAAGCATTACGCATGAGAAAGAAAAGATAGAAAAGCATCATATATCTCTAATCGCATCATTAACTGGTGGCATTGCCAAGAAGGACAAAGATAACTTGTTAAAAAAGTTTTAGGAGAATTATTTCAAAAGAATCACATGGCTTATGGAGCTTTATAACAATTTATGGAGTTTTAGAAGGGTACACCCTACCTGTTTGGTTTTCTAAATAATTTATCTCCTGGGAAGCTGTTGTTCATTATTCTTTGCAGCAACCGTTAAGCAATTATATAATCTTGTGTGCTATTCTTTATTCATGTGTTCATTTCGTTGCCAACTGTGTCTTGCGCCTACCTCGATAATAACATGCCAAAATGATAATTTTATACCGCCGAAGACACTGTTGACAGGGCTATTTTCACATTAGCTCGTCATTTCATAGTTACCAAGTGATTAAAGAACCATGATTGCTAAAGGTGTGTACCATCTCATATAAGATAAAAAGATTTGTAAACGGTCCTTAAATTATTACCATTATTATTTCCATTAGTATTACCATTATAATTACAATTCTTGAATCTAGGTCGATTTTCATTATGAGAAGCACCAGATCCATTTCCAGAACACATATTACGACTATAAAAATCAACTGGATTTTGAGCAATCATGGTTTTTACGAAGATAATTAAGAATAGATGAAGATAATTAAGAATATGTGAATGATGTTTCACGATTTTGTGTAAACATTACAAAATTCACATAATCTCTCCCTAAACCATTCATAATTAATGTGCATCATAAGATCGGATTCACTAACACGTTCTTCTATAACGGCTAAAGAATCTTCTATAGTCTTAATAGTATGAAGATAACTAAGAATAGATGAGGTTCCCTTAGCATTATGCAATTGATTCCTTCTAATTAACATGGTTTTCCTAGCAAAAAATTGAGATCTGAAACTATTTTCAAGAGACAACGATATTCCACGAGAAGTAGTGAGACCAAGAATGTCACCTGAAATTGTTGTTGTAATCGTAGCTTTGAGACAACTAGTAACAAATCGATCTAACTTCCTGTAGTAGATCCATCGTGGATTAATAGTCAAGTACAACTTTCTCTGGCGGTGCAACATATTCACCATCAACATAAGCATAGAGATCAGTGAAGATCAGAATAGATTCAAACCAATCTCTCCATAAGAGATAATTGGTTGAATCTAATTTGATTGAAACAAGATTAGAGATATTAGTGATAGGTAGGGTGAAATGTAGATTAACGGAATCAGCAGCGGAATTACTTGCTATATTGTTGTTGATTGAAGACCAAGGATTTGGAAAACTTTGTTGTTGTTGATTAACCATGCTTCGAGTACTAGGCATTCAATATTTTCAAGAAGTGAATGAAAAAAAAATTAGGGTAAAATTTTCAGATCGAAACACAGATCAGGAATCTTGAACAAAAAATTGATAAAGATGTCACGAATTGGTAATCAATAGATGATGAAGATAAAGATGTAGTGAATGATCGATGAAAATTTTTAAAGAAATTTTGGATGAAAAAGGATCAGCCCTAACTGATACCATGAGAAAGTTTAGAGAGAAAAATGATCATTATTTATTACATAATAGCGAAATGTTCATCATACTGTTACAGGACTAACCGGACTGAAAGTATAAAAGAAGTCAATAGAAAAGACCTTGACCCAGATAGTCAACACAAGTCAACATATACTTTGACCGCTATACTTAACAATGCTAAGCATAATATAGAACCTACACAAACAATAATACGCAATGCCTAAATATGACGAAAATAATACCAATTAGAAAACACCATGGATTACATGGAAAAACTTCTTCAACACAAAGAATAAATAACCATGGACAAACTTTCACTATGATAAATAATGGGTTTCAACGATATATCTCAAATTGGGGTTTCACGCAACTTCAAGGTTTATATAGCATTTAGATAACAATATCCTTTTTCTCTACTCACCAATATGGTTGATAACTAATTCTTTATAAACACAATACAAGTCAGGATTGAAGGTAAAAATTTATTATCTAGAAGCAAACAATGAATAAAACTACAAATTTAGAGGACTTCTAAAACTATATATACACATAGATAAGCTTCGAGGGCCAATTTACAAGTGAGAGCCCGCCTAAAATTAGCACCCAGTTATGCAAACATGACCACCGGTTCGCTGGTTTCAAAACATTGATTACAGGGGGATTTTGTGTTTCCCCCTTAAATAAAATAGCTAATTTGCATTACCCCTTTAATAATTGATAATTGGTGAAACATCCTATCTGTCATAACTTCTGTTACCACCTAGTTGGATGACCATGTGCGACATACATGTGTGTAAAATTAGTACAAAACAAAGACCAATAGCTATCTTTCTTCTTCTTCGTCCCCGTCTAAACTTCTCTGCAACTAAAAATATCAAATCCTAGTCTTCAGAAATGAAATGAAAAAACGAAATCGAATATCATCTCAATCAATAAAGATTTATTAATCATTATCAATCTATCACCAATTCTCAAAAGAGAATTATGTTTTTCATATCCGAAGAACGAAAAAAGCAAGACCTGGTTGTTATTTTACTTCATTATAATGTGTTGTAATCACTGATCTTGAATACCCATCAATTTCGAATCAGTGAAACACAACCTTTTTACTAGATCCGAGATCAGTTTGTTAAATTTTAAGGGTTTTTTCTCTCTGAAAATTGGCATTTGGGGGTTTATACATTGTTGGTAATTTTGTTAAATTTACAAGTCTAATAGTAGAAGAAATGATTCTTTTAAATTTTGGGTTAGTGTTAAACTGAAGAAAAAACAATGATTTGTGGAATGGACCGGTGGATATCTTTAATGGAAGAGGCGGTGATGTGTTAGGAATTTTCGTTGTTAATGCAGACATTATTATTTGATAAAGGGATTAAAAAATGGTAGATATCTTGTTCTCTCCAAATTGAGATTACTTTGCTTGAATTATTTGAAGCTACTTTGAGTTATTACTATTCACCTGGTACGAAGGCTCTATGCTGGTAGTGTGAATTTCAAAGCAATCAATTTTAATTACAATATCTTGATAATGAGAGATGATGGCAACAACGAAAGTAAGTGCTGCTGGTAGAGTCTGAAATGAATGCCGCCGTTGCCAATCTTCTTCCTTCACTGGCCGGGCTAATCATATCGATGATGATAACACATGTAATTTCAAGCCGAGATTAAAATCTCAGGCTAGGGAGTGTTTTAGGGTTCTTAAAAATAAATGTTTGTAACGCACGCATATATGGCACATGCACAAATAACTGGTGGTAACGGAAGTTATAACAAATAGGATGTTTCACCAAGTACTAATTATTAAAGGGGTAATGCAAATTAGCTATTTTATTTGAGGGGAAATACAAAATCCCCTTAATTACATGTCAAAATACTAAACAATGTCAAATTGACTTGCTATTGCATATGCCTTAAGCCCATTTGCGCTTGTCCTTGTCCACCAACAATGTCAAAGGAGCAACTTCTACCACTGCACCTTGATCCTTCCACACTTTTCTAAGCAGGTCATGAACGTGGACGTAGGTGAAGTATGGTTCCGCAAAAAAATAAAAAATTATGAGCATGGCACCTACCTATAATAAGGTTGCTCTATAGTAATAATACGGCTATTCTCGCATTATCTCATAGTTCCAGAGTTAGCGTGAGGTAGTGCCTGACCGACAATGATAATTCACTAATTCAGCAGTTCGTGGTCAATGGTACTATTTTCTCAATTATTGGTAGGTCTGAAATTTTTCTATGAACGCTCAAGTCTTCACCAGTAGGTGTCCCTAGCTATTGCTCGTCCACCAGCTCAAGATACCCTTAAACTCAATACATTACAAAACAAATAGGGGAGTGGTTCCTACTCCCCAACTATCTATCTACTTCATAATCAATCATTCGTATGTCCATCCATCAACCTACATATATACATTAGTAAACAGGCAGCAGAGTTTAAGACATTTGAAGAGAACGAGAGGAGATCTTCTAAAAATCATGGGTGGTACGAAGTTTTTCTCATTTCTTGCTGTTGCGATGGTTTTATCGCTTGTGCATATACAAGCTCAGCAAGGTAATTGGGGGGACGAAACAGTTCCATACACAATGGGTCCAGAGAAGATGACAAAGTTACGTTTTTACTTCCACGATATTGTCACCGGCAACAATCCAACCGCGGTTCAGATAGCTCAGGCAACAGGAACAAACTCTTCTTCTACACTGTTTGGAGCATTGTTTATGATAGATGACCCATTGACCGAAGGTCCCGACCCAAATTCTAGACTGGTCGGTCGAGCTCAAGGTTTTTATGGATCAGCTGGACAGAAAGAACCAGCTTTGATCTTGGGAATGAGTCTGGTTTTTACTGGAAATGAGAAGTTTAACGGGTCAACCATTAGCGTGTTGAGCCGAAATCCCGTCACCCATACTGAACGGGAATTCGCGATTGTTGGTGGAACCGGATATTTTCAGTTTGCTCGCGGGTTTATTAGCGCTAAAACCTATAGCCTCGTCGGGCCAAATGCTGTCGTCGAGTACAATTGTACTATCGTTCACCCAAGCTCGGTTTCGGAGTTGGGCAAATCAAATTCTAGCCCAGGCAAATCGGATTCCAGCTCAGGGTCCCAAATCTCTTTGGTGTCCAATCTTGTATTTGTTTCAGTTATTGCATATGTAACTATAAATTTATCTCTACAGCACTTCAGCTGGTAATATGTTTACTTTGTAATAAACTTCAACGTTCTGAGCTCAACCTTGATCAGCTTGTAGCAGTGGATCCTTCAAATAATATGCATTGTGGCAAAGAAAACAATTTATGCTAGTGTGGCTAGACATTTGATCGATCAAATCAACCCTATGGCCTAGGGATGGACAATGATATTAAGGCATCTTAGTTAAAAATGTCAAATGAGTCCTAAAGTATAGCCACCTTCTAGCAGTCTCCATACTTCGACCTTGCAGGTTCAGACACTTGCAAACAGCAATGTAAGGTTCCTGCTTCATACATTTATCGGTCATGGCGAGCAAGGGATGCTAAGATCCATAGGATATCCAAATTCCCCGTGAATCTCAACTAAGCTTTCTTCAAACGACTTTACAGGGACAAACTCACTTGCCCTGCCTTTGTCGCGCCTCATGTCATACAGATTGACGTTCCTTACACCATTCACCAAACAAGGTGCACTTGGACTTTGTATGAAAATCCCGCCAAGGTGAGGCATTATTGTTGACTCTGCTTCCTTGAAAAAGTTGTTACTAAGGATCATCTCAAAGTCATTGAGATGCATCACTATAACATTGATTCGGCCACGCCATTTTCCCACTGCAAAATTTCCCACAGCCATCCTCTTGATTGGTTTAGCTATGTCATTCATAGTCTTCATACAGTGATCAACTTGACATACATCCAAACCCAAGTACTCTGCCATCGACAAGATCATAACAGTGTGCGAATCACCCATATCGGCCATGCCTCAGAGTCGATGGTTGTGAATATATACCAACTTTCACATAAACTAAGCCAGCGCCACTTATCCCATGTTGTGTTGCTGCCTTTTGTGCTACTATGTTGCATAGTTTAATAGGATTAACATGCTCTACTTCATCATTATCAGCTTTCTCGCCACCGCCCTCAGTGACTATTGCGGATAATTTTCTTTCTCTTAGCACAATCACGCGCAAGGTGAGGACCCTTGCATAAGAAACAACAACAAGCCTTGTTCTTTGCGGCTAAACTATCATCCCTTTAATAATTCTTCTCCTTAGCCTCAGAACTTTTCTTACTAACATTGTCCTTGTACTTCTGGTTCTTCTTATCCTTTCCCTTCTTATTAGTATCAGTTGAGGTACTAACTGACCTAAAATCAGCAAGGCTGTCCACTGTTACAAGGGCTGAAGGTAGGTATTTGGCACCCTTCCTTCTCACTTCAGCCTGAGCTCATGCTTGCAAACCATACGTAAAATTAAACAACTTATCTTCCTCATACATGTTGCGAATATCTAGTCAGAGACGAAAACTCTTTAACATATTACCGTGGTGTACCGGTATGCCGCAGCTTACGCAAGTTCTCTCTGGCTAGCCAAGCAACATTGCTTAGTAAGAATTGACCCTTCAATTTTTCTTTCATGACATCCCATGTCACGATGCCTGGACGACCAGCAGTAAGTTCATCATCAGTTCTAGTCCTCCACCAAAACTTTGCATCACCTTCCAGGTACATGCTAGCGAGAGTGACCTTTTTCTCTTCCGGGGTTCTGGCGGCCTTGAAGTACTGATCCATGTCCCACATGAAATTCTCCAATGCCTTCGCATCTCTTACGCCAGAAAACGCTTTAGGTTCATGGACTTTAATCTTCGTAAAGTCTCCACTACTACTACCACCCGTAGCAGCATGATCCGAACTCATCATACACACTATTCTCCTTAAAAGGCCTAACTCATCAGTTAGCTCTTTCATGGAGTGTGTGAACATGGCCTTAATAGCAGTGATTTGGCCTTCCAAATCAGCATGCTTATTAGTTGCATTCTGGCTTGAAACAAGCATATCAACAGCATAAGTGTCCAATGCTTGAATGCGAGCCATCACCTTAGCATCATTAGGATGGTACACCTCATCACCAATCCTGTCTTCCAAGTCCTCTACCCTATTAGTTAAGGTATCACCGCATTCTTCTTACCAGCAATTACGATCTAACAATTTTAGTAATTAAACTCGAGCAAAATAGAGAAAATCTTTTAAAAAGAAAGCCAAAACAGAGCAATCTGTGCTCTGGTACCCGAATTGTCACACCTGCAAATGCTCCAAGAAATTTTTTGCGTAACTATGACCCGGCAATACAACGGTTCGGTGATCTCTTATCACCCACTCGTATTTCAGCCTTATAAGTTTGCACCAATTCAAACAACCAACTTTACTGAGTTATGCAACGGAAGACGTACTTAGATTTTCTCTTTTCCCTCACTTGCAGTCCATACTACAAAGAGAGGTTATTGCCATGCTATGCTTCATGGAATTCGGGGAGTATTTTCGAATCAACAGAATACTAAGGAAAACATATAATCCAACAAACTCACTTTCATTAGCTTAAGGGGAAGATTACAAAATATATGTCCAACCAATAGACTTACAAGCTTATTCACTCTAAGCCTACAACAAAAACACTCTCTACTGCAATGTGTTTTCTCAGCACATGAAGACTTACATTTGCAAAGGATCTCTGGCCTATTTATAATGCCAAGGACAAGGCCAATCCATGTGCAACTCATTTGCACAGCCTATGAACAACCATTTGTCCATAGGAAGTTCCCCTAACCGCCACAATGCCTTTTTAACTGCTACCTTTCTTGCTGGATTGCAGAATGCCAAACTCGGTTATAAAGCTCCTTTATAACTGTTTATAACTTGCTCTCTTGCTTTGGCATGCGTGTGTTGCACACACATAACTGATAGCTTGAACTCAAAACCGGCAATCGTTGCGCTGCGCTCAACTTGGCCAGTGCCAATATTCATCAACGAATGCGCTTCACTCAACTTGGCCTCTGCCAAGGACGGCAACAGTTGCGTTTCATTCAACTTGGCCTCTGCCAAGTATGGCAATGATTGCGCTACATTCATCTCGGCCATGTACTTAGATTATTTGGATGTTAGCATCCAAATAAATCATGCCAATCGAGTCTTTCCCTTCTTAGTTCGACTACATACTTCTAGATGCATCACTTGCATTCTTTTTGCCGAGCAATAATTATCAATGACTCATTTGGCAATGCCACTGTTGCATATGCCTTGTCAATGCTTGGGACAATGCCCAAGTCATTCCATGACTTGCATTTCATCCTTTATTCCTTCCTTGAGCTGGGCTAACTCTGAATAAGGATATGCAACACTATCGCATAGTATTGCATGTGCTAAATAGCCTTTCTTGTCTCAGTCATGTTGGCGCTACATCGTCGGACTGTGCTGCTCCATCAGCCAGGCCACAACTTCAGTATCGCATAGTATTGCATGTGCTAAATAGCCTTTCTTGTCTCAGTCATGTTGGCGCTACATCGTCGGACTGTGCAGCTCCATCAGCCAGGCCACAACTTCAGTATTGCGCAATCCTTGTGCGTCACTGTTGGGACCGGTCATACTACACCACCAGCTACCGATATCAAACTGACTGTTGCATGACTTAAGCTCCCAGATCGCCCTCGACTTTTGTCTACCGGAAAAGTCCAGGTAGCAACCTCCACCACTGCACTTTTATCCCCTTTTAATGCTTCCATGCTAATCTTACCAGGTTATGGACATGGATGAAGTATACGGTGCCGCAAAATATATATTTTATGAGCATGACAACACTACACCTTGATCCCATCCTAATCCTTCCATGCTAATCTTACCAGATCACTGACGCGGACGTGGGCGAAGTATGGTGCCGCGAAAATACATATTTTATGAGCATGACACCTTTCTAGTGGTTAATTCAAACGTTAAATACGCATTTCTGTACTTTGGTCAATTCCCTGCTGTCTGTATATTGCACCTACCTCAATAACAACCTGTCAAAAATACTAATCTTGTATAATTCCCACCCTACATAACACCAATACACAGGTAAAGTTTCAGACAGTTGAAGAGAAATAGAGGAGTACGTCTTTAAAAAATCATGGCTGCTGTGAAAATTTTGTCATTTCTTGTTTTTGCAATGATTTTATCCATGTCTCACTCACAAGCTCATGAAAGTAACTGGGGGGACGAAACGGTTCCATACACAATGGGTCCGGAAAAGATGACAAAGTTACATTTTTACTTCCACGATATTGTCGTCGGACATAACCTAACGGCTATTAGAATAGCTGAGGCACCAGGAACAAATTCTTCTCCTACGTTTTTCGGGGCATTGGTGATGATGGATGATCAATCGACTGAAGGACCCGACATCAACTCTAGACTGGTAGGTCGAGCTCAAGGTTTTTATGGATTATCTAGATAGGATGAAATACATTTGATCATGGGAATGAGTCTAGTTTTTACTGCCAATGAGAAGTTCAACAGGTCTACTATTAGTGTTTTAAGCCGAAATCATGTCACCCATACAGAACTAGAATTCGAGATTGTTGGTGGTACAGGGTATTTTCAGTTTGCTCGTGGGTTTATAAGTGCTAAGACTTATAACGGTACTGGTCCAAATCCTATCGTCGAGTATAATTGTACTATCATTCACCCAAGGAAAATCTCATTTTATTAGCCAAGTACAATAATTAAAATGCTATTGTCGAGTACAATAATACTATTGTGCACTATTAATTCAAAGATCCAATAATATTGTAAAAGTTAAGATTTGAAGCCTTGACATGGAACTGTTTAATGTCCCATTTTGTTGAAAGAGATTAGGTCTTTGGACACTCTCTCAAGTTATTTTCATTGATTTGAATTGTTGATTTTCATTACAGACTCGAACACACATTCTGTGTGTTTATAAACATTTGAATTTTGTTGACCACCTGAACCGGTGAACAACGTACACAAGACCTACTACTGTCAGTCACTACACAACATACATTTCACATGCGTAAAGATACAGAACTCAACACTAGACTCACACACTTACAGGACCATGGTCTAACACCTCCCCGCAAGTCCAGAGTCTATGCAGGTGCAGAGACACTGATCTTAGACCGCAATAAGGAGAACCTGACAGTTGATAACCCCTTAGTAAAAATATCTGCAATTTGCTCGCTGGTAGACAGAAAACATACCTCCAAGGCCTTAGCAGCAACTAGTTCACGCACAAAGTGAAAGGATATTTATATATGCTTCATTCTGTTGTGAAATATTGGATTGGCAGTTAAATAAGTGGCTCCCATATTGTCACACCACAGAATTGGAGTTCTAGAGCATGGAAATTGTAGTTCAGATAATAATGATTGAATCCAGATCAATTCAGAAGTAACATCAACCAATGCCTTGTATTCTGCCTCAGTGCTTGACCTAAACACAAATTTTTGTTTCTTAGAACACCAGAAAATCAAATTAGGACCCAAAAATATTGCCAGTACACCAGTAGACCTTCTGTTATTGACATCACCATCCCAGTCTGCATCAGAGTATGCTTGTAATTGCAAAGAAGAGGATCTTCTAAACTGCAAACCAAAGGAAATGGTTCCATGAAGAAGATATTAGAGAATCCTTTTAACAGTTGACCAATTATCCACAGTAGAAGCTTGCATAAATTGACATGCTTTGTTAACAGAAAATGCAATGTCAGGCCTTGTAATGGTTGCATATTGCAGAGTTCCAACAGTACTTCTGTACAGCACATCATCTTCAAAAGTTGGTGAAGTAGTAATGTGTGAATTGCTAGCAAATGCAGTTGCATAAGGTTTGGACCCACTCATATTTTTTTTAGATAACAAGTTGGAAATATATTGTTTTTGAGATAGGAGAATACCATCAGAAGTATATTTGGCTTGAATTCCCAAGAAAAAATAAAGTTTTCCTAAGTCCTTGATAGCAAACTCAGAACCCATTGCATGAATTAGAGTGTCAACTGCTGAAGAAGAGCTTCCAGTAATTAAGATGTCATCAACATAGATGAGTATATAAACTATGTCAGTGGAAATGACTCTGTAGAACAATTATGTATCAGTTTTTGAAGACTGGAAGCCAGAGTGAATCAGAAATTTACTTAATCTGTCAAACCAAGCTCTAGGAACTTGTTTGAGACCATAAAGAGCTTTCTATAGTTTGCACACATGATTAGGAAGTACCTTGTCAGTATAGCTAGTAGGTTGAACCATGAAAACATCCTCAGACAAATAACCATGCAGAAATGCATTTTTAACATCAAGTTGCCTTATTGTCCAACCTTTGTATAGAGAGATGGACATAATTATTCTCATTGTGGTTGGTTTAACAACTGGACTGAAAGTATCTTGATAGTTTATTCCTTCAACTTGGTTGTACCCCTTAGCAACCAATCTAGCTTTGTATCTGGCAATTGAACCATCTGTATTTCTTTTAATCCTGTAAATCCATTTACAACCAATCACATTGTGAGCAGAACTGAAGCAAATAAGTTTCCATGTGCCATTTTGAAGTAAAACATTGATTTCTTCATCCATTGCTGCTCTCCACCTTGGATCCTTACAGGCTTCAGTATAACAAGAAGAAACAGTAATATCCTCACACATTGTCTGAACTTTATATGCAAAAACTTTTGGTTTAGAAATACCCATCTTACCCCTTGTAGTCATGGGATGGCCATTGAATGTAACTACAAAAACTGCAGTTTGAGAAGCAACTGGAGAAGATGATGGTAACTCAAGAAACTGGTTCAGATCATGTAGTGGAATAGTCACATCTTTTGAGATTGCAGAAGAACCTGAAGTAGAAGAAGACTCAACATATATATACACTGGTCAATTTTGCAGAAGTAGTACTTGGTTGCTGAAATAGATTTGCATATGGAAATTCTGACTCATTGAACTTAACATCTCTAGAGATTATAATCTTGTTGGTTAGCAGATTTAAGCATCTGTATCCCTTGTGCAGGTTGCTATAACCCATAAAAATGCTTTTAACAGACCTTGGTTGAAGTTTGTGACAGTTAAATGGTCTCAAACATGAATAGCAGGCACATCCAAATGTCTTTAAGAAGTTATAATATGGTGAAAGGTGAAATAGACATTCCAGTGGGGACTGATGTTGAATATTTGGGGTTCACAGCCTATTAATCAAGAAATTAGCAGTCTCAAAAGCATAATACCAAAAGGATAAAGGTAAGCATGCATGAGAAAGAATGGCTAATCCAGTTTCCACAATATGTCTATGCTTTCTCTCAGCTGTACTATTTTGAGCATGAGCATGAGGACAAGAGACTCTGTGACCGATTCCACAAGAATCCAGATAGGTTGAGACATTTCTATATTCACCTCCCCAATTTGATTGAACAAATTTGATTCTTCTACTTAACATGTTTTTCACATGAGTTTTAAATTTGACAAAGGTTGGTAACACTTCATATTTGTAAGCCAAATGATAAAACCAGGTAAATCTACTAAATAAGTCAATGAAAGATACATAGTACTTAAATCAATTAATTGAGCATAGAGGTGATACCCATACATCAATGTAAATAAGATCCAAAGGACCATACATGGTGTTATTTGTACTAGTAGGATAGGGTAAAGCATGGCTCTTAGCTAACTGACAATCATGACAAATGGTAGTAGATAAATGATCATGAATTACCTCATCCACAGAAGACAACACATTCTTGAGAGTCTGATATGCAGGATGGCCTAGTTTGTTGTGCCAGCTAGAAGAGGTGGAAACAGCAGATTGAAAGGCTTGTTTTAGTTGTGATGAAGTGAACTCCAAATGATAAAGACCATCTTTAACTGGACCATGAAGAAAAACCTTGTGTGTAACCAAATCCTTCACAAAGAATTCATTTGGGTGGAATTCAAAGAAACAATTATTTTCTTTGGTAAATTGATGCACTGAAATTATGTTCTTTGTAATAGTGGGCACATGAAGAATATTGGACGAAACAAAATTTGTAGTTCTATTTATAAAATTAGAAGTACCAATATGAGTTATGTGCAAACCTGAGCCATTGCCGACTCTCACTTGATCTGTTCCCTGGTATTCAGAATGCATATTTAAGGTTGAAAAATCAAATGTTAAGTGATGTGTGGCACCTGAATCTCGAATCCATCCAGATTGAGAACTAGAAGCAGAATCATCATTGTAGACAGCAAATGCTTCTGGTTCTGGACAGTAAAACTCCTCATAATCCTCAACGTACCCATCACTAGTGGAAAATAGCAGTTTCGCGACCGTCAAAGCAAGTCATAGATACGAGTTAAATGACTTGCTTTGGCGGTCGGGGAAAGGGTCTCTGTTTGAGCGTCTTTTTCATCTATGACGTGTCTCTGAGGGTCGTTGAAAATCTTATATCAACGACCGATTTTAACGGTCAATAGTTTATGACTAACATCGGTCATAAATATAAATCTTAATATACAAATAATTTGATTCAGATTGGTTGTCTGCCTGACTGAATCTGACTAAATCTGAAATCAAACACAAATGAAACTCAAATTAGAATTCAAATGAGAATCAAATGAAACTCAAATTAGAATTCAAATGAAACTCAAATGAAAACCAAATTCAAATCAGATAAAAATGAGAATCAAATTAAACTTGCACACAAATAATCATTCAATTTAACATTCAATGATTCATTGGTTTCAAATTACACCAAAAGGATTAAAATCTAGAGTTCTGACCAATGTAATCATACAAGAAAAGCCACTAAACAAGTGTTAAACCAGCATTATTACGGAATATCTCCATCCTAATACTCATCGTCTCCAACAGTTGCCAAAATTGAAGGAGCTTCATTCGTGGTTCCAGTGAAGACAAATGGATCTATAAGCATTCTTGTTGGGGTCTGATCTTATTGGAGATTCCAAAACCAAATACCAATGCTTCCTTGGAGATCACTATTGCTTCTGCTGTATGTTTCGCAAACCCAAGTTTAAAACCTGAAAGCCGAAATATAACCTTGAACTTAATACGATTTGTAATGAGACTTGGAGAAACTAATAACAACTAAAATGATAATAAAGAATGATGCTCAGATAGGTTCTTTTATTTACCTGAGTTCGAGCGGAGCTTGTCCATTATCTGTGTTTCTCAATCCCCATCTCTTATCAATGACATACCAAGAAAAGCAAGTTACATTCAGAAACAAAACTATGTAATAGCCAAACTAGGAGATGGAACATGTTTGCTGGCGAAACAAACCTCAAACTTCTTTGTTGAGATTTGATATCCCTTACAAATGCCCCTTTCATATAATCGAATCCATCTTCAACAAGTAAATAACCCCTGGAATCCACAATGGCATTCAGATTCAACTACTTTTGCAATAAAATATGTACATACCCACTGAAGTATTATATATACAATGCACGAATACCCCAATAAAGTATTCTACAATGCATGAATACTTCCAAGAAGAAAGTCTTAAACATAGTGTTATAAAGAGTAAATCTTAAGAACCAAAACTAAAGGAGTTCTTGAAGCTAAGCACTCACTTTCCTATGTTGTGAGCCACGTGTCTGTCAAGTACAACATACCCCTGAGCACGACGCATGACTTATCTGCAAGATTTGAGATGAAACTAATCACAACGGTGAACAGAGAATGGAAAAATGGTTACAGAGATAATACAAAGAAGGCAAATTCCAGGTGAACTGAGAATGGAAAAATGGTTACAGAGATAATACAAAGAAGGCAAATTCCAGCTAAATGGAGTTGTGTGAAAGAGAAAAAACTAACAAATCCTAACTAAAACCACCTGGTGATACATTCGACAAAAAAAAATACTCATGCATAACTCACTATTGTGAACTAAGAGTAGGGTTCAGTCACAAGAACCATGACATGATATTTAAACCGCTGATAGAATTTTCTTATTTGGTTATCTTACAATGAAACTAACATGATTCGAGTATGGGAGTATCTTAATCAAAATGCCATTACAAAAATTAAAATATAGTGACATATGGATAAGTGTGCATCCAACGGAGAAATATAGAATACACAAAATTACTAAGCTGCGACAAGAGCGGTGAAGGGTTACCTGGGTTGTATTCAGCACAGCTAGTCCTTCAACTATGATAAGTAAGAAACGCAGACTCACAAGCGGTCCATTTCTATCCGAGTAATAAATGGAGACCTACAAGTATGCTTCACCAGTGCATTGATTTACGATGACCAAGATGTGAGAAGAATTTTGAACAGTTACCTGGGTTGTTTTCAGCACAATTAGTCCTTGAACTTTAGAACTTAAGTTTCCGGCATCCTACTTCTTCACTTCTGCTTCTAATGTATGTTTCACTGACCCGAGTTTAAATCCTGAAAGCCGATCTATAACCTTAGAACTTTATACGATTTGCAACGAGACTTAGAGAAACTAATAACAACTAAATGATAACAAGGAATGATGCTCAGATAGGTTCTTGTGATTTACCTGAGTCAGAGCAATGCTGGTCCATTATATATGTTTCTCAATCCCCACCTATTATCAATGACATACCAAGAAACGCAAGTTACATTCAGAAACAGAACTATGTAATAGCCAAAATAAAGAAGAAAAATTACGCTGCAATATTTATTAACTTTCCTCGATACATCAACTGCTTGAGGAGTACAAGTAACAGTAGAGCCTGTGAACCAAATCATAATGCAATAGAACTTTCCTCAGTTATGAGAGATACGATTACCCAAAAAAAGTGAGAAACAAAACTATCTCCATATACTGCCATTGTAACAGTTTTCCTAGAATATTTGTTTATTTTCTACCAATATACAGCAACCTGAGCTAACCACATTAATATCATCAGATTGCCCGATTTCTTTCTGTGTTGTGTAGGGGAATGCAAGATAACACCTTTCATTCCAAGGTTTTGCAGTTTCGCAGTCCTTTGATTTAGTATAAGTCTTGCAATACTATCTGCAGATTAAGACAGCTTACAAGGTATACTTAAAGTGAAAATGCAAACTAGGAGATGCAATATGTTCGCTGGCAAAACAAACCTCAAACTTCTTTGTTAAGCTTTGGTATCCCTCATGAATGCCACTTTCGTATAATCGAATCCGTTCTCATCAAATAAGTAACCCCTGGAATCCACAATAATATTCAGATTCAATTATTTTTGCAATACAATCTTTACATACCCATATTATACATACAAGGCATGAATACTGCACTAAAGTATTCTACAAGGCATGGATACTTCCAAGAACAAGGTTTTCAACATAGTGATATAAAGAGTAACTGCTTGCGAACCAAATAAAGGAGTTTTGAAGTTGAACACTCACTTTCCTTTGTTATTGGCCCTGTGTCTGTCAAGTACAACACACCCCTGAGCACGACGTTTCCAATCTTCTCCAAAGTTTGAAGGAGCAGGAATACCACCCAAGATCTGTCAGCAAGCAAAACCCAAGATAAATCCCATGGGAAGCACAAGATAAACAAAGGGTATACAAGATAAATCCCATGGGAAGCACCTCCCTTTATACCATTGCAAAGTGGGGTCTCCTGTTTTTCTTAGAACAATAAGCAAAACCCACGAACACCTTTGCAGCAGAAACATACACTACACTACAAGTCACAATAAGCAAGGACCAAGAGATCACACATTCTTGATAGTGGAAAGAAACAGACAGTTCCCATCTTCTCAATTTGCTCTTTATATCCACAACATCGACGCATTTGATGGGTTTCAGTAGGAGATATTTTCCTCTACAAGTACCAATTCAAGAACTTCTATCAAATTATCAAAATCGCAAGTCATCAAATTGCACAATTATAATCAAACAACAGCAGTAACAAACATGATTCCAAACTCATATTCATGTGTAGTAGTAACTTATATAGTTATATTTGAAATTTAATCATACAACTCATGCGCGATACAGATGAAAAATACCCATTCGACAACATTCTTCAAACATTATAACACACCAACTAACTAAAATTTCAGATCATTCATTCAAGAACCTTGAAATCTACAAGAGAGAATAACCATTTGTTATAAAGCTTGCAAACAAAAATATCCATTTGAGATCTAACTATTTTATCAACAACAACCTTAAAGCACTAATCATTTGACAACATACAAGGAAAGATCATTAAATCAATATGTAACACCATTACCTTCGTAGTTCGTACCTCCACCCTGATTTCATCTAGAGATACTCTTGCTGTTACTGCAAACACACAAAGACGAAATTTTAGTGGCTGCACAAAGAGAAACCCTTGATAGAGATACTGAGAGAAACTAAGAATTGAGTACACATACCAGTACCACTGTCAACTCCACCAACCGCTCATATTAGGACCTCAAAACCTAAGGAGCAACATCAATAATAATATCAGAATCCGCCACCAATTTGACTCCTCTATTACCTTCTGTACCTCTCCGATTCAGAAAATAAAATTAATCGAAAAAACCCTAACTCCAAAATTGAAATAGAAGGGAAAATAAAAAATAAAATAGAGCTCACCATTCGAAAGAGATGAGCATTTAGACGAAGAGGTAAGTGATCGAAGCATTCGTGGTGCTAATTTATAGATCTGAGAGCTCGATTTCCTTTTAGTGAAGAAAACACGAAAAACTTGACCGGTTGGAACAAACACCCTTGCTTCAAATCATGTCTCATACCTAATCACGAAAACCCTTAGATTCGAATCACATATCACATCTAATTTATTACACGATATTTGTGGTTTCGATTTTGGGATGAATGGAGAAATAATAAGGTTGAATCTGTTCCAACAGATTTGAGATGTAAAATTCGAAAAGTGAGATGAGGGATTTCAGAAGAAGAATCTATAGAAGGGTTTACTAGTTTCGTTTAAATAGCATCTAAGATTTACTAATTTCTCTGTTTCCATGGGCTAGTTCCTTAGGTTAGAGATGGAGACCGAGAGCAGAAGAAGAAAGAGAAAGTGATGAGATTGGATATTG
This sequence comes from Papaver atlanticum, assembly GCA_023531105.1. Lineage (NCBI taxonomy): Eukaryota > Viridiplantae > Streptophyta > Magnoliopsida > Ranunculales > Papaveraceae > Papaver > Papaver atlanticum. Next base: position 866,396 of record JAJJMB010011752.1, on the reverse strand, counting down.
GAGAGAGAAAGAGATATTTGTCTGCCCAATAATAAAATTTATCATAGGTAAATCATTTTTCATCCGTCGCGGGATCGGCAGTAGAATTGGGACTAAATGGTAATTATTCCGCGACTTATGTTAGACAACCCGGAATTTCTCCGTGTTTTTTCTAATTCCCAGACGGTCTTGTTCGGTCAAAGGTGAGTCAACCATTAACGGGGGTCGATTCTGTGGGTTGTGAAAACCTCATTTCCTACTAGTGATTGTAAGCTTGAGCTATGTAAGTATCAGAAGGAGCATATCTATATCTTTATTCATTGGCTAAGTAATTTGGTTTCTTACATATCTGACACTCAATGTAGTAGTTTGGTTTCATTGCAGGTGGGTAGAAATTTGAGTAATTGTTGTTGAAACCTCTACCAAACCTTCCACCACCATTAGGATTTCGACCACCTCTAAATCCTCCTCTAAAATTAGATCGATTAGAACGATTACCTCTAAAATTACTAGTACGATTAAAACTGCCTCTAGGAGGATAGGACTTCCAATAATTTGATGCAGAATTATAGTAATTAGGTTGATCATACGACTGATTATAAGATTCGGGATGAGGATTATAATTAAGAACCTGAGAATTGATTGTCAAAAGAAGGAGATGAAAGAACCTGATGTTGCTGAGAGATATTTGCAAAAGCAGCAGTTAGATCAACACTAGACTCAGCATTCATTCTTGTCTCCTCTGAAAGAAGTAAACCAAGCAACTCAGAAGAAGTGATTAGGTTCTCATTCTTAAGCTGTTGAGTACTGATTGATGTCTTGAAAGAATTAAACTCTGCGGGTAAGCCTTGTAGGATATGAAAAACAAGATCCTCATTAGTGATTGGACGACTGATTTGCGCAAGTTGATGAGAAATATATCTGGCTTTGTTGAAGTAGATTAACATCGAATCAGAACTCTTCTTAAGTGTAATGAGATCAGATTTCAATTGCATCAATCTTGATTTAGTTGTAGAATTATAATTATGTTCCAATCGAGACCATACTTCATGAGAAAAAGTGCAATCAACAACTTGAGAATGGATTTCTTAAGTGTACGCTATAAATAACCAAGAGAAAATTGCTTAATCTTGATTTACCCAGTAAGCATACATAGGTTTACGAACAAAATCGTTATCTGGATCTGAATCTACAAAAGTAGGATCATCAACAATTTTCGTACCTTCAGCAGATGTACGACGGAAATACTTTGTTGGACATTAAAAAGAGCCATCGACAAATCTGAAGAGATTATAACTACGAAGAAGTGGTATAATCTGAGATTTCCAGAGAGATCAGTTTGTGTTTGATAATTTTGAAGGTGGTTTAAAGGTTAGAGAGATGTGTTACTGGATTCTGCCATTGTTATTGATGAATGAAGGTATTGATTGAGGGTTTGAAACACGTATCTGATACCATGTTTAAAGAGATTAGGTTGTTGGACACTCTCTCAAGTTCTTTCATTGATTTGAATTGTTGATTTTCATTACAGACTCGAACACACATTCTGTGTGTTTATAAACATTTGAATTTTGTTGACCACCTGAACCGGTGAACAACGTCACAAGACCTGCTACTGTCAGTTACTACACAGCATATATTTCACACGTATATACGGTAGAAACTCTTTTTAATTAATACTCAATTATTTAATAAACTCTCTTAAATAATATTTTTAGCCGGTCCCGATTCGGGGACAACGTGCCAAATTAATAATTCGCTAAAATTATAAAATAATACATTTTTGATTACTATGTATGCCCCCATATGAAATATAAAATAATAATTCATTATATTTTTGTTTAAATATTAAATAAATAAATAATTACTATTACAAAGCTTTGGTTGGCAACCTAGCAACAAGCTGGGCACTAATACCTTTTTGGATAGCAATACCTACCCTATGAAAAATGAAACTACCAAAACCACAACTGGCATCATTGCTGACTAAACAATTCTTCAGACGCTTAAAAAAACATAAAGTATCTTCACCGAGTTACCCTAAGGTAGAGAAAGCCAGAACACCCAGACCATATCCATGTAAAACACACTTGTCCAAGTATTTAGTACGTTTACGCGAAATTGCACTAGAGATAGCTTTGCCTGGAACGAAAGAGCGAATACCTTCACCCGTAAAAGGAGAGACGCCTGTAACATCCATGCACACATCTTGACCATTTTCCCAGTTAAGAACGAGGATATCAGCAGGCCGTAAGCCTTTGTCATCATCTGACAGAAACCAAAGAGAAACTTCCTTACGGGCAGGCACACCAGTTTTGTAACAAATGTCGGTGATGACATCACGTACAAAGTCATGTCGAAACTTAATCCCAACATCCTTAGCACAATGGAGCGCGTGATCCCCAAAGATATCCATAGATTTGTTACAACTTGAGCATAAACCATTCTCAACAAACAATGGGATACCAAGGCGGTAACAAAGGACAACTCTAAACTACCTTGGCCCGAGGCATTGGTTAAGCCCACTAATTGGTACATCTAATAAATAATATTGTGCATGATTAACTCGGTTACACTGCCACAAAATGGAATCTCTTGCGGACATAGAAAATTGGTCTGGGATTTTCTTCTTAACTACATCAAAATAAGTGACTTCCAGGGAATGCATGGAAGGGGGGGCAGTATCATCGACGCAATAAGAAGAAGGTAGTCCACATACCTGGATGAAGTTCTGAAGAACCAACTGATAAGCAGAGCATTTGTTTGTTGAGAATAAGTTACCTAGTATCACCTTTTACACTGAAGTAGTCTAGCTCTGAGAAGCTAGATAACAATAAGTGCGGGTGTCTGCCATGGTGTAAATGCCCAAGCCACCATCCTTGATGGGCAAGGTAGCTAATCTCCGCTGTAAAGGGCCGAAACCAGGACCGTCTCCAGTAACAAGGAGTCTCAAGTACTTGAGCAAATGATCATCGAAAAGCTCAGTGGCTTGATGAAGGGCTGCAGGGTTGGCAGTACGCATTGCCAAATATAGCCTAGATACATCGGTGCAATTGCGAAGTAATAACATCTCACTTTGAGGATCCTTTAGTTTTTTAATGGCAGACATTAGTTGAACAATCTTGTTCACCCTACTCAACATCATATCACTAATAAAGTTCAAATCCAGACTCACAGGACCACCCAAAATTTTAACACCATTAGAAGGTCTACCAATATCAGGAGGGAAAACATCATCAACAGTACTTTTTGGATCAATCGAAGGCCAAAAGACTTCCGTTTTCTTTATATTGAGATGTAAACCTCTTCCTGGTCCTTCAGTTTCGATCAAGCGTAAGGCCTTGGAAACCTCAAGTATATCACCAATGATTGTACCATCATCAAGGTACCATGCATGTAAATCGAGCTTGCAGCTGGAAGCAATGGTCTTCACCAAGGGATGAAGTGTCAAGGAAAACAGCAAGGGGCCGAGAGGATCACCTTGTTGGACTCCGAGAGCAGAAGATAAAATATATTGGTCGTAGTAGAGTTTAGCAGGTCGCATATAACAAAATTCTACCTAGTGAGAAATACCTGGACAGTGAAGACGAACCTCCTTGATGAGCTGAGATCTGCTTACCATGTTGAACGCGTTCGAAAAGTCAATGAGCAACATTGACATCGTGTCCGAGTGACCTTTCAACTCCAGTAGGTCATTTACAGCGTGTAAAACACTCTCCCCCCAGCAGGCACACCAACACCGAAATGGTAATCACCTAAATAGGAAGTCATATCCTTACCGACAGAGCAAGCCGCCACTTTAGAGACCAATCTACGCCAAACCGTGCCAACTACTATGGGCCTAAGAGCACCACCAGGCTTAAGTAACGGTGTTAAGGGCGCACTAGCAATGAACTCTCCTAAACCTTCAGGTCATTTTCCAGCCAACCAAAGGTTGACAACCCCTGTAATAAAGGCGAGTAAATCGTCTGCAACAGCAACTGCAGCCCCACTCATCACATCAACTAAATGTTGTTCCCATAGTCCATCTCGTCCGCATGATGTACCCTTAGAAAAGCTCTTAATAGCTCCCAGAACTGCTCGACAATCCACTGTAATTGGGTCCGCTATAATATCATCACAAGGGACAACAGGAGGAGGCACTGCTGGGTGCTTATCTTTCAATTCAGAGTAAGTTTGTTCATTACATGGAGCCACTCCACTTGAAGAAAGCACTCGAATTGCGGCAGCAAAATGGCCAGAGCTCATTTTCTTTCGGCAAGCTGTCATATTAGTCATACCCTGTCTCTTCTCATCTTTTTGCTTAGACACACTACGAACAGGAAGCTGCAGCATCTTATCAACCAGTAAAAAGCAACCGTTAAGCTCTTTCCAAACTGTTAAAGCTTGGTTGATAGCAGCTACTTGTAGACATTTCCTATTTCCTGATTTCGCCTCCGCTGAACTTCTCGACCTGTAAAGTGCTAACGTGCAGATGGGAAGCAGAATTAGATGCATCCAAGCAATCTCATTAGTTGGATTAACGAGGACCTTGTCGAGGCAGGCTTTCAACGATCTCGAAAACAATAACCGGCACTGATGGGGAATACTTGTTACAGTCGTAAACTTCCTTTCGAACACGGTATTAAGAAAGTCTGTAGAAAGAGAACCAAACGACTCTACTACAGCAGCACCATCCCCTTCCAAAACATCACAAACTGCATCACTCGGAGTACCCATACAGACAGCACTTACCTCGACAGGCTGAGCTAAGCCATGAAAAATAAAATCCGCACCTACTCCGTTGAATGGCCCTGCAACAACGTCTCCATGACCGCCCCTTCCTTGCCTTTGCACGGCATCTTCCAGGCATGTAGATGCATACATCTACAGCATAGCCACATCCGTAGGCAGCTAAGAACTTTCTCCCAGACATGACGTATATGTTGATATTTGGCAATAAACTCTCTGCAAGATGCCTTGTTCGCGTCAGAAACAAGGTGTCTGTCATATAAATGCCGCAAAAAAGATCCTTTGGCATAACCCGTGCTGTTGACCCCATCGCGACAACTATCAAAGCTCTTGAATGGGCAATGACAGAAACCGTTATCAGATGTTGCCTCTTCTGTGAAGGGCGGTGATGAAGATGGTGGTAAAGGCAACAGGGAAGAGGGGGTTATTGATAGCCGGTTAATATTCAATATATTAATGACTTATGAATATTTTTTGAAAAATGTTTCAGTTGTCTTCTGTTTTTTTGTTAAAATCAATATCCATTGAATTTCATATCTTGTTATTATCGCAAGAATTTCTGGTGTTATTTTCTCATAGCTAAAAAAAATATTATTTAATGTGATTGCCGCTTTAACAACCTCGTTTCGTGAAGAGGGATCTATTGTAGAACTTTCATCATTTTTCTTTCCCATCTTTATCAGTTCCCATAATGCTCTCAATTATTTCTTCATCAGTCAACAGTTTCGTAATTTCATTTTCTTCCATAAATTCCGACACATCTTGGCGTTCATTGAATTGCGATAATCCTGCTTTTCGATCAAAATTTTCAAATAATGCGTGATTTCACCGTCTAACTATTGACCTGAATTGTTCTAAACTTGTATTATCTATTGATTGAAATTTACAATGAAGCAAAATGGGGGATTGAAGGGTGCTTTGAAAAATTTAATATTCTACAGTATTTAGAAAAAATATATTTGATAATCAGTTTCTCTTTAAGTTAATAAGATATTAATTAATATATAAATTATTAATTATTAATTTATCGGTTAATTAATATCTCGCTTAATTAATAAATTCTGGTGGTCCCAATATCATTAATTTATAGAGTTTTTACTGTAGATACAGAACTCAACACTAGACTCACACACTTATGAGACCATAGTCTAACACGTTTCTACTATTGTTTTCTTTGTTGTTTGCAATGATTCCTGAATCCTTATCCTTTGTATGGTTCTCATTGCTATTATTTATCTCCAGGTAAGTTTTTATTTATCTCCCGGTAAGGTTCATTATTCTTTGCAACAACAGTTATGCATTTCTATACTTTTGTGCTATTATTTATTCATGTCCATATCATTGCCATATGTGCCTTACAAGTTACATCCGCCGCAATAATAGCATGCCAAAATACTGCTATTTTTTATGGTATAATAATTTCAAACCAATTGTGATAATTGGGGAGTATCAATTTTCTATTTTAAGGAACAAAACTACTCCCTCCGTCCCAAATTAATTGAGTTATTTGTAGTTTGCACAATTATTAAGGCAATGAGAAAAGGGGAGTATGTTTATGTATTTTTTGATAATTATACCCTTATGGATAATAACTAGTAAAACTTAGAAATGATTTATCTCTTATACTATACCACGGTTTTGCGTAAATTTTATACCATTGAAAAGCATTTTAAACCTCGTTTAATTGGGGGCCATCGTTTTTAATTGGGGGCCTAGACATTTTATTTGCACCCCAAATTTTTGAGGGGCGTATTAAACCGAAAGTGAAAATACTGTTTTACCCTTTACTAAATCTAAATCTTAAAAATCAGTTAACTCTAATTAATAACCTTAATTAGGCCCCCAATTCATATACCCTAAACCAAAAGAGAAAATCAATTTCTCTTTCTTCTTTTCATCTTCCTCTCCTCCCCTTTCTCTTCTCCACCACCACCATTAACGACTCCTCCGAAGAATATTTTTTTCTTCAACCGATTCATCGCGTAATCGTCGATGATAAAACTTTAATCGACGATTAAATTCTTCTACAAACATGGCTCGTACAAAGCAGACCGTTAGAAAAGCACTTCAAATCCCTAATCTCGTAGATACGGTTAAAGGCAAAGTATACGAGAGAAGAATTCCCAAACCCAAAAAATCGAAACCCAAGAAAGAAATGGCTCCAATTAGAAGGTATGTGAACTAAAACCCACCTTCTATTCGATTTGTTGTTGTGTTTTGATTGTGAAACTGAGTTTGGTAACTGGAAATTAGCAGTTTCAGCGTAAGAGTCGTTAGTATATAAATTGAAACCCCTAACGACTTTTCATTTGCATGCGGATTGTATGAAAAATCGTTACTGTAATAGGTAGAAGATGACGACCCTAATTCTGCTACTTAAACAATTTTTTCCCTAGAATAGAGTCGTTAGTGTATTAGGTTCAAGATGACGACTCTAGTTTGACGACCCTTTTTTATTGGTTAACGACTCTTGATGGAACTCGAACAGCCTTCTGTTACAAAAAATGGTAGTGTCGTCATCTTAGGTCCCATAGAGTCGTCAATTAGCAATATGCCATAGAGTCGTCAACCCAAATCGTAGAATCATCATTGCCTTTATGACGACCCATTGTTACACGATAACGACCCTGTAAGAAAAAAAATCACCTTCTCTGTCCAAATATTTGGAAGGGTCGTCATTACATATATTTGAGTCGTCACCTTTTATTGAAGAGTCGTTTTCTTTATAGATAATACCACTGATGACCCTTTAACTGATACCATAAAATTGATATCCCATCTAATTATTTTTTGTGTTTGGACTATAGTACCAACAAGACCAAAGACAAGGTTCCAATGATGATAACTCCTCATTCCAAAGCTCCCCGACACGATAAATACTTACTTGCTGGGCCATTACGCGGAAGAAAGCCAAGTGAGGTAGCATTTTCTATCACCGAACCAAGAGACAAAGGTAATAAGTTGTCGGATTCGTCAGGATCATCCTCTCCTGTTATTTCCGCTAATGGTAGCGATGATGAAGAAGAAGAGATACAAGAAGATCCTCCCGTACGAGGTGAAGAAGAAGAAGAGGAAGAAGAGAGTGATAATGATGATGAAGATAATGGTAGTGTTGATCATTCTGATGATGGTAATGGTGATGGTGATGAGGAGGAAGGGGATGAAGGTAATAATGATGGTGATAAGGAGGATGAAGAGGATGAAGGTAATGATGCTGGTGATAAGGATGATGAAAAGGATGAAGGCAATGATGCTGGTGATAAGGAGGAGAAAGAGAATGAAAAACCGAAGTAGGAAAAGAGGGTAAAGAATGATGGAATGGATATTGCACCCAGCGCGAGACACGTTCCCGCTACTCGTTTGTTGCTGGAACCTCTTCACAGTGGTAAACCTAGATGAGAACCTAGAGATGGTTGCGAAGTTCTATTTGGATATCCCGAATCGTGGGCTCATACCATCTATGAGACAATCGTAAGAATCCCAACTTTGCTTGTTATCTGATTAGTTGATGTTAACTTTCTATTTATTTTTTTATATTTACATGTTTCTCTTTTGTAGGATCATAAGAATGCTACACGTCTTTTCAGGCACCAATCTTCTTTTAAGAAAATGGAGATGTGGCCGCTAGAAGGTGAATGTGCAAGAGTTAGAGAGTATGTTGAAAACTCCGGTTTGTATAATGCCGTTCTGAACTCTGTGATTGCGTATGACAAGGTTGCAGTATCTAGTTTCTGTGAAAGGTATTACGGTGAAGTTGACACATTCCAACTCCCTTTTTGCGAGATGGCAATGACTCCTGATGATGCCGAACAAATATTAGGGATGCAGGTCGAAGGTAAATCAACCAATGAAAAGTTCAAGAAAAGGCATAGTTAGGATGAAATTTATGTATTGACCAGTAACTTGTTTGGGTTGGATAAAGAGAAGACTGATGGGCTTTTCGTGCCGGGAACTAAATACTCGAAGAAATAGTTCAAACTTGTAGAGATTGGGGAGATGTTTTCTGACATATTAAGCAAAGAAAAAAAATGGTCTCTCTGATATGGAATGTTGTTATGCGGCAGCTGGGTATTTGTTGTACGTCCTTGCGTCGGTTATATTTCCCGACAGCAAAGATAATAGGGTCAGCGCCAACCTTTTTCAGCTTTTTGATCCTTTGGAAGATGTGAACAAGTACTCTGGGGGACTGCCATAGTAGCACATTTGAATGGTCAGCTTACCCAGGGATATCGCGAACGAACTTCTCAAATTAATGGGAATTTGGATCTAGTCCAGGTATTTGGCTCTAGTCCAGGTATTTATTTGATTGTTTTAAATTTTTCTAACGTGCTTGTTATAGGTGTGGATTTATGATCATTTCCCCTCGCTGTTCAAAGATAATGAAGACGTGCAACTAACCCCGGTTTCCGCGAAGGTAGTCCAACAGGAACCCGATACTTGTTCACCGGTTCTCAGGATAAGGAACAAACAGATGCGTTGATAGAAATGCGCCAAAAATTGGACAACATCACGGCGAAAGAGGTAATCTTTAATCCATATAAGGATGGTAGAGTTGGCGCGATGGAAGATGTCATGTATTACCATGGCCCTTTGTTTCACCCATACGGTTTTTCAATGTATAATCCGTTAAGAATCATGCGTCAACTTGGGTTTATTCAAGATTCACCCGATGACGACTATGTACCTCCGTTCAAGCACAAGTTGGACAAATACGATGCTGACATGTCGGACATAAAGGTGGTTTACGAACCTGAACCTGATACCAAGCATTGGAATACTATACACTCTAGGCTAGTAGACATCACAGATTGGGTGCATGTCAATGAAGGTCACGAGGAAACAACAGATTACTATGCATGGTACAAAGGCTTCTCCCATTGTCGGGTGATACGGATAGATCAGACTACGGGTAGGAGGACCAACAGAGCATCCACCTCTTTTCTCAAGCTGATACTAGAGATGATACTACCATTCTTAAACTAGTGGTGAGTATTTATTTTGGTAATTATGTTATTCATCTACATACAAATATAAGTTAGTTAATGTGAATTGGTATGAATGCATATAGAGGGAACGAATGAAGCTTTTTGTCAAGAGACTGTGTTGCTCGGCTGACAAAGGGGAAGTGTTTGATCCTGAGAAGCAACGTCGTTACGCTGATTACTGTAGGCACATTGAAAATCCCAATGCAAGGAAGATGTTTGCTGAGATGGCTAAGGAAGGTAAGAGGACCCGGAAAACACGTACCCATCTAACACAAGAACGTGCTGAACAGGGACAATGTAGCCAACCTCATGATGAAAAAGGTGCTAGAGAAGATGGTGGTTCCCCAGGGGGCAGTGCAACTCAGGGTCCTCCTAAGAGAAGCCGGAGAGTTTCCAGGTCAGGGAGGTAAAAAGGAGGTCGAGGTCAAGATGGTGGTCTTGAGTGAGGAGATGTTACCATCGACTTGAACTTATGTTTCATTTTACTGTTGACTTGAACCTATGTTTCTTAACTTTTCTTAGATGCAACTTATGTGTTTGGTTTGGATGGTTTGTTGAAACAACTTATGTGTTTGGTTTGGATGGTTTGTTGAAACTACTTTGTTTTCATAAGATTTTAGAAGGATGTTTACAAGTATCTTTGTTATAATTTTTTAGGACTCTGAAGCAGACGATATTATACACTGTGTAGAGTAAGGGTCGTCAGCTTTAAATATAGCAAAATAACGACCCTAAATGTGATGAGTTGGATTTTACCATCTCAGCCAAAGAGTCGTTCACTCTATTTTTATAAATCTGACGACTCTAAACTTAACTTTTTTAATTTTTTTCAGACCAACAGTCATCAGCTTGATATTTAGATCCAAATAACGACTCTTTCCTAGGAAAACTTCCAGGAGATTGCTTAAAAAAATTAGTGAAGGGGTCGTCAATGTATTAGTTTTAAGTGAACAACTGTACCTTTCACAACAGGGTCGTCAATAAGTAGACTTAAGAGACTAACGACTCTTTGTAGAAACTTTGAACTAATAGGATAAAGGCCATGGATTTCAATAAGAAGATAACATTACATAAATCTAGCATTACAGAAGAGCTAGTAAGGGTAATCAAGAATCTGACGCATCAAATGTTCGTCAATGAACCTTCTTGCTCGTCGATACAACGTTGTATATTCTTTATGGTGAATGAACTTAGTTTCCGCATTACGTATTGTCCATAACCCATTGAAACGTTCCAGCTGAAATTAAACGAGGAATGTTATACGTTAGTAAGTTTGAACCATGAGAAAAGTATAAATATTATCGGATTACTCACTTTTTCCCTAAGAGGAGCTCGTGGATGATGGTCATACACCATATTTCTAACTTTTACGTACTCTCGTATTGCACCTTTAATGTAGTTGAATCGAAATGCCAAATCCCTCTATTTGCGGTTATTAGGATTCCCGGTACGCCCGTAGAAGAACTCCTTAACTCTTTTCCAAAATATTGAATAGATTTCATTTGGACATTCACGAAACGTATTAGCAAACGATTTAACGAGACACAAATCTTCATACGGTCCATTCCGCCATTGCCACTAAAAGTTTAAGTATTTTGGTAGAAAATGAAATGTTTTGGGCCATTTTCTCAAGAGTAGGAGGTGTATTTTATAGAAGGAAACCACAACGGTCGGATTTTTTGAAAGCCACAACAAGGGTCGTTAGGATAGAAACAAATATATTGACGACTCTAGAGTCGTCAGTTTGGAACTTGTAGGTGGATAACGACCCTTATTCAGAATGAAGAGAAACTACATTTATTCAGAATAATTATAAACTCCATTTATTTGAAACTACAATACATCAAGTCTATCATAAATCTTACTCAACAAATTACATGTTACTCATTTCTCGGTGCGAGATTGAACTACCACTACGGCTTCGATGTGATAAAACGACTCTCCTCTCCATTTGGTATATGCAGCCTGGGATGCACGCCTATCCCAGTTGTGCCTCACGATAAACTCGTTGTACTTGGTGCACAATATCATAACGTGAATCGTCCTATCACGAATGTGGGAAGGTTCATAATCATAGCGTAGTTTCTTGTAGTAATTAACGAAAGGACTCCAACCAACTTGACTCCAAAATATACTCTCATGTTGATGTTCTTCGGGAAGATCCTTGACGATGTAATAATTTTTAACCCATTCGGTCTCTTCCTCGACTTGCTTGAATATTTCCGGAGATGGGCTTGTTCTTCGCCTCGTTTTTTGGCCTCACGCATCTCTTCTTCTTCCTTCGTAGGATATGACGATGGAGTGAATGGTTTTTTAGTAGGTCATATGGTTCTTTTGCGTATCTATTCTTCCATTGCCAATATTGATTTGGTTGGTCACTTGCATCTTCTAAGTATGTTTTCAATTGAATTGCTAGTTGATGACGGAGTTTCCATTGAAAAATATATTTTGTGAGGTTGTTTTCAATTGAATTTGGTAGTCGATGGCTTCCTCTATATATAGAAAATATCCCAACGGCTTTTTTTTTGGGAAAAAGTGTACACAAAAAGAGACGTTGAGGGAATTATTCAGAGAGTCATCATTCTATAAATAATAAACCGAACGACCCTTACTTATTTTAAGATAACACCAAAATTCGTATCAGTAGTTGTTATGGTATAGACTGATGCAATGACGACTCTATATGGAAAAAACATACATGATAACACCAATTTTTTTACCAATAGAGTCGTAAGGGTACATAGTTGCGCAACGACGACTCTAAATGGCAAAAACATACAGGATAACACCAATATTTTTAATCATAAGGGTCGTTATTGTATAGAGTCATTCAATGACGACACTAGATATCTAAAACATACAGGAGAAAACTAAAATTTTAACCCTAAGGGTCGTTAAGGTATAGAGGGTGGGAAATGACGACTCTAGATGTCTAAAACATACAGGAGAACACCAAAATTGTAACCCTAAGGGTCGTTAAGGTATATGGTTATCGTGGTAAACGACACTAAATATTCACTAAATGGCAGCTATGTGTCGTTAAGGTATAGAGGGATTCAATGACGACTCCATATGGCAAAAACATACAGGAGAACATCAAAAGAAACAAGAGTGAAAAACATTTATGCCGCAAGATAAAATGCATTGTATTCATTAAGCATTCTTCAAAATACAAATATCTGGGTTCAAGATACAACCATTGTCAAAAAGTATGCTTAAAAATGCAATGCAAAGTTCAAAATAAACATCTTGTATCACGATTCATCGCCTATGTCTAAGTAAATCGGGGTTGGGTCCATAGCATTCCAAATGTTCATTCCATACTCATACTGGTTTGTCCACTCCTTGGTGTTCTCTCCCCAATCACCATAGACCCGTGGTAGAGGAAATTCTTCGGAAATCTTCAAGCCTATGTAATGGTTATGGTTGACATGTGCCATTACAATTCTTCTTTCTTTATCGCCGCCTCGCACCTATTTTTGGAGGGTACGTACATATAAGACGCTCCGGGGAATCCTTTGCTGAATACAATTACAACACAAGTGAATATGTCCACTAAAAGTTGACCACCAAAATGCATTTGCATCCAAAACTTATAACCGGCCTTCTTCGACCCCTTCCTCCATTACACGTTTGAAACCAACTCCCTAAACTTCAATTCCCTCTCTTTTGGATCTCCTTCCATGAGCATTGTCAAATAGAGTTGCTTGTCCTTAACGAGTTTTTCTGCCATTTTTTTTCTTGCATATTCGATTTGGGTGAGCTTTAGTTCGTCGGCCTCGTCGAAATGCCCTAATTGTTCCGTTGCAACATGGTAACCACAATTTCCATCGCCGTCAACGTCGTCGGTGGATATAAGGTGATCAAAGATGACGTGGGGAAGTTGATCGGTATACTCTTTATACAAAGTGTAAGCAACATGATGTGGTCTTCCTTGGGAATCTCTAGGGGTGCGCGAATTACCCTTTATTCCTCTTATCGTCACCATTCCGCTTATTTGGCTTTGCTGGGTACCGACCACATGCTCTACATCCATGTCTGCCTCCTGTTTCACTTCTATTTTACTTTGGGTAAAATCTTTCTTTTTTGCCTGACCCCTTGCCTTGGGGAGGAAAGAGTTCTCATACTCCGTATATTGCTCCTGGACATACTCATGACGTGATGGGTCACTTGTGCAGCTCTTATCCGCATTCACATTTTCTCTAAACGACTTTTTAGTTGTTGGTCTACCCGGTGGTTTTTGTTTGATTGGCTATTCTTCTACTCCCAAGCTCTTACGGGCAGCCGGCCACAAATTAGAAACCAATATTTGTCTTCCTGCAAAATTCATTTTTCGATATTTCTCATTGATGTACTTGCCAATCTCCAAGTCTCCAAATTGCTCATCAGCGGCTCCTGTGGGATTTGGGCTGAATGAAAGTTGCTTCCAAAATGGATCGATATCTTCGAGAGGAATGATCACCTTGTACCCACCAAGCTTATGTTTACACGGGAGGCTAAGCCATGTCTCGGTTGTACAATTACATTTAATCACTTTTCCATTGGAAGCATTCACTCGAAATTTGTTAAGTTCAGTCATCATATGCTTTATTGCCCACCATGATACTTGGTGTGCAACCCCCCGTAACAATTCTTTGTCTTTTATGTATTGCATCATAAAACGGTCTTTATTATACTTCATCTGAGTCACTATCTTGCTTAGATCATTCTCGGTGTGCTCGTGAATAGCTTCCTGTACCGTAACTACCCCACTAGTGTCTAGTTCAAGAATTTTTTTCAAACGTCCGTGGGACTGCTCTGCAATACTCGTGGACTCATTTTGGAAGTGCTTGTACTTATTAGTCCATGCATAAAAAAACTTTTCCTTCCAAGGATTCAACCATGTATCTAGGCAATAGTCGACCACCTTCTTATGATCGGTACTCCAATCATCAATAAACTTCTGCAAATTAACATAGTACTTTACTTCAGTCTTCGAATGAGCCAAATGGTCCTAATCTTTGCAGAAATCCTTTCATAGATCCTCATCTTCATCATATTTTTCCTTATCTTTCCTCTTCTCTTCCGCTCTCTCGTTTTTTGAAAGTTGACTTAGACGCTCGTCTTCCTCCTTGGAACGCTGATTACCCTTCGCAGGTTTGATCTTTTGGATATGATCATTGCAATTAGAAAAAAGATTCATTTGGATGTGCTACGTACAAAGGAAATGTTGAGCAAGTGGAAAAACTTGACGTACGACACTCATAACTGCAAAATCCCTATCTGTAAATATAACCTGCGGTGTCTCTTCGCCACGGTAAATCAACCTCACTTGTTCCAACGCCCAAACATAGTCCTCTATTTCTTCTTTTTCCATAAAGCACCATGCAACGGTGAATGATTGTTTATCCGAAGTATGAATAACCACGTTCAACATTGGCATGTTATACCTGTTAGTCTTATAGGTGCAATCTATGAACAAGACTTGATAAAAACACTGAGCCAAATCCACCATCCTAGGATGGGCAAGAAAAATATGAGTCACTTTCTCGCCCGGACCCACCCTTGTTTGCATGGCGTAGTTAAGTTTTTCTGCCAGCCACTCTGATTGTTGCATAATTAATCTACCATCCCATTCGGTTCTCTTGATCGTTGCTTTGGCAGCATAGATTGTGGAAATAATAGAAAAGTTTGTCTTATCTTCCGCCCTTATTGCATTTAGGATCTCAAGGGGCCTACATCCCTTCATTTGCCGGACCTTTTACATTTGATGAGGTTTCAATCGGGCATATGCTGGGTGTCCTAAAAGACTTTTAGGTGGAGGATGGTTGTGACGACTATCCGGTATACTATACAAACTCCATAGATGAGTTTCATGATGCCTTTTGAAAACAATCCTGAACGGGCATTGAATCTTCTTCGACGAAGTTTTGTAGACCCTCGTCGTCTTCTTATCATACTTGTAATTCTTCCCTTTGTGACTTTCTTCCTTATCCCCCGCTCTCTCGCATACCATCTCCATTTGCTTAAAATCGACGTGTTTGCTTTGAACAACTACACACATCTTCTCTTTTTCCTTGGAAATAATCCATTCTGTGACCTCAGCCTTAGTTTGCCACGTCTACATTGAACAAATAAGACTTTATTGAGAACATTAATTCACCAATTTTCAAACCGATATATATCGATTCAAACAATAAAATCGTACCAAATCGTCCATATAGTGTTGGGGGGTATCCAGACCGATAGTGGAGACGGGTTCAGGTTGAGAGCTCGGATGTACAACCAACTTCAGAAAAAGTAAAAATTTGTCATTACAGAATCGTCAATTTATAAGATTTTAAAATGACGACTTTTTTATATATTTTTTTATTTCCCATTTAAAGGGTCGTCACCTTTACATTTGCAGAACGACGACCCCCAAAGTCGTCACCTTATTGTACAGGTTAACGACTTATTTGCCTGAAACTCTGCTATTGAGTTGTCATGGTGTGTTTTAGCATGACAACGACCCTTTTTCTAAAACAGACGACCCAACTTAAACGATGACGACTCTACATTGACAAATATACATCATTTTGTTCAGTTTTCAACTTGAGTCGTTACTGTATATATATCTAACATGACGACTCTATACGAAGTTATTGCAAATTTGGTAAAGCAATGGCAACTTTGACTAATACAAGCAGTTATTGCGGAGTTGGAAAAAAGGTAACCATTTTTTTTTAAAAAACTAGCCGTTGGGTGTTTTTTTTCCTATAAAGGAGACCTATCCCTTTCAAAGTAATTCACCCATCACTTTCAATATTCCCAAATCAGTAACCCATCACTCTCAAACACCAAAAATGGCTCAACTCCGTTCAATAATATGGAAGATGTTGCTATTGTTAGAGCACACACCACGGTCACAAAGCACGACTTTGAAAGAGGGCAATGGATCGCCAATAACCACGACCCAACCAGAGATCCGTACCTTAACATGGATCAAACATCCAATGCTTGGTGGAAACGTGTATTTAAGGTTTTTAAAGCACTAAACGGAAATCGTTATAGAAGGACGCTCTAGCAGATAAGGGAAAGGTACGATTATTTATACAATGAATGCGTATTGCTGAGAGACGAATTGAAAGCTCGGGCTGAAGCTTTTCCCAACGAACCTCGAATTGATAGAGTAAGTTTGTGAATCAATTGGTCGTTCATCAAAAATTATTTGTTTGGTTATTTGTATTCAACAAAACTAACTTAAAAAAAAAATTGTTTTCCAGTACTCTTTGGATCGCAGCCAATACGAATTAAAGTACGGCCATGAGTTTTTGCACGAGGACTGCTATTGTCTCTTGGAGGAAAGCGAATGACAATTCGCCGCATATAATTAAACTCGTTTAGGTTTTCAAGCGCAATGTATTGAATTATTTTATGTCTTTTCCTTCTATTTTATTTCATAGTACATGTACGTTTTTTTTCAATTCAATAAAACGAGTTTCAGATAGTATATTCCCAATAAGGGTCGTCAGGGGTTTTAGATATACCAATGACGACTCTAATGTTTATTTGAAATATTTGGTATGAGTCGTCATTTTTGGTGAAAGTCATATTAACGACTCTAAATGTAACTTAAAACAGAGACTCTTTGATAGTAGAGTCGTCAGCCAATAAACATAACAGAAAGACGACTCTTTTGATGTGCAAGAGTCGTCACTTTGTTAGTATATCTTGTAACGGCCCATTTAGCAGTTAATGTTAATTTTGAATTCACCAAAAGTGGTTGAGTGGGGCAACAGTAAAAAATTCAAAACAATGACTATTGGTTCTAGAATTTCTATAAATAGAGACCCATATCTCACCCCTTCTTCACCCAAACCATAATTCTCAACCTTCACATTCATTCTCATTCATTTATCATCTAAAAGCAAAAAAAAAAAGGAAACACCATGGCTACTCCCTGTACTTCCGAAGAGAATTGCGCCATTGTGAGAGCTTGGTTGACAGTCACAAACCACTTTCAAGATCTAGGAAAAGACATTGATCAAACATCGGATTCTTGGTGGAACCGTGTATTCATTGTTTTTTTGGCGTTAGACGGAAATTGTAACTCAAGGTCTTTCAAACTCGTCAAGGAACGGTTCAAGGAGATATTCTTCGAATGTGAAGCTTTCAAAAGAGAAATGAAGGTCGTAAGGGAAGCCTTACCCAATATGTTGGGTGCTATAAGAATAAGTATTTAAACAAGAGGTCAAACTTATCGAAAGCTTTTAACAATACTAACTAAGTTTTTGTTTTGCGTTTTCAGTTGGGGAAGGCGTATGCCCGATACGAGGTGCTTCGTGGAAAAAAGTTTGAGTTCAACGATTGCTACCTCATCTTGGAAGGCACTACCTATAATTACAACCTTTATGGTTAAGTGTTTAAGTGCACCGTTATTATCTATTGTATTTCATTTCCTTCAATGCAACGCTATGCATACGATTCAATGAAATCAAAAATCTTAAAAATTAACAGTATGGGTCGTTAAGGTATATAAATATCGAAAGTAACGACTCTAACTAAAATTATTAATGATTGGTTAGGGTCGTCAGTATATCAGAATATCCCTATGACGACTCAAAAACACAAAAAGTTGCCTTTTTTACAGAGAGTTTGGATTCGAGAGTCGTCCGGGTATTAAACGAATCAACTAACGACTCTAGGTGAACTACTAAAAAGAGTCGTCATTGTTTAACACACCACCTTGACGATTTTTCATCACCATTAAAAGTTGCAGGTTAGAGTCGTCTCCGTGAGTGTAAACAGACTGACGATTCTTTAGGGTCGTTAGTGTATACAACACACGACTATAACGACCCTCACTCTGAGTAGTTCCATAGTGATCATGAATCGACCACTTGGACCAACATTAAGACGATTTGAAGAGTATAGGAAGTTTACCTGAATGTTTTGAGCTCCGGGTTCTTCATTTTGAGGATTGGTTCCTTCATTTTGAGCAATAGGTTCTTCATTTGCACCATTATTCGTGGCTTCCTCTATTAACATCTCTTCATCAAACATCCAATACATAGGATTAGTTGAGACAATCTTACCATCAACACAATCATGGTTGTTATTTGAACCTTCACCAACCTCATTCCCTCCACTTGAATCTCTCATTTCTAAAAACCCTATTTTTTCCTCTCAAAACTCCTCCTCTTCTTCTCAACACATAAAAACTCAAAAATAAAATCTCCCCAAAATTTTATCCCAAAATCAGATTTTAATCTAAACACAATTACCAGACTAATTAACTTAATTAATTTTTAATACTAATCATTCAGGGGCATTTTAGCCATATAGAAATTATTTTGATAAAGGGTGACCAAAATTAGGGAGGGGTGACCTTTTTTGTCCTCTAGTGCAAGGCCCCCAATTAAACTAGGATTTTAAAAAACCTACGTAACGAATATAAACATGGTTATCAAATTATACATATTTCTTATAGTAACAATAATCAATTAAAAGGGTAGTTTTAGAAATACCTCCTTGATTAGTGAGATAACTCAATTATTTGTGGGGACAAAATTTAAAACCAATTTGCTCAATTAATTTGGGATACGGAGTATAAGAAACTGACGAATCAAAAATGAATAAAACAACAACTAAAACTCTCATACGGTCAATAGTACCATTTTGTCGGTTAGTGGTAGGTCTAAATTTTACCAATGAACGTTTAAGTCCTCATCAGTTGGTGTCCGTAGTTAGTGCTGTCCACCAGCCCAAGATACAAAACAATCAGGGGAGTGGTTCCTAACTATCTATCTACTTCCCAACAATCAACCTACCTTAGTTACATATAAACTACTAATACACAGGCAGAGTTTCAGACATTTGAGAGATAGAGAGTAGTCTTCTAAAAATCATGGGTGCTATGAAAATTTTCTCATTTCTTGCTGTTGCAATGGTTTTATCCATGTCTCACTCACAAGCTCAGGAGGGTAATTGGGGTGACGAGTCGGTTCCATACACAATGGGTCCGGAGAAGATGACAAAGTTACGTTTTTACTTCCACGATATTATCACCGGCAAGAATCCAACCGCGGTTCAGATAGCTCAGGCAACAGGAACGAACTCTTCTGCTACAATGTTTGGGGCATTGATGATGATAGATGATCCATTGACCGAAGGTCCCGACCCAAATTCTAGACTGGTCGGTCGAGCTCAAGGTTTTTATGGATCAGCTGGACAGAACGAACTAGCTTTGATCTTGGGAATGAGTCTAGTTTTTACCGGAAATGAGAAGTTTAACGGGTCTACTATTAGCGTTCTGAGCCGAAATCCTGTCATGAAAACAGAACGAGAATTTGCGATTGTTGGTGGCACCGGATATTTTCAGTTTGCTCGCGGGTATATTAGTGCTAAAACCTATAGCCTCGTAGGGCCAAATGCCGTCGTCGAGTACAATTGTACTATCGTTCATCCAAGATCGGGTTTGGAGGCGGGCAAATCAAATTCTAGCCCAGGCAAATCGGATTCCAGCTCAGGGTCCCAAATCTCTTTAGGGTCCAATCTTGTATTTGTTTCAATTATTGCATTTATCTTACAATAAATAAAAGGGGGATTTTTCAACCGTCAAGAATTTTGGTGAAGCCTGTGAATCGTGGCCACACGATTTGATCGGAATACCCTTCCATGGTGTTTTTTCTTTCCTACTCCCTTCATCTCAACTTAACCTCCTCTCCACCACTGTATAATCGATTAACACCTTTCGTTTGATCACCACTCTCCTCCACCACCACAAATCTTCCACAACCACCACCACGAATATCCTTCGACCAATTCTCCTTCAATCTTCGACCATAATCACTTCAAATCTTCGACAACCACCACCCCGAATTATACTCTAATAATCATACTTAATTTTTGCTGCCACCACCACCACTACCACCCTTCTCCTCCACCTCCAGCAACACCATCACCACCATTACAGAAAATCAACTGAACTACCGACACCTTTTGAGTTTGATTTCTGAATTGGTTGAACCACCAACGGCTCCTGAATTTAGGCTCTCAACCGACTGTCACCACCACCACCCTCCTTCAGTTTCTCCATTCTCTTTTATTACTAAGTTACTCTTCCGTGTGTTTTTCTTTATGCCTTCGTGACGTGTTCTTCACTTTTTCGTCAATTTTAACCAATCAAGGGGCAAAGAGCAAAACTGTATTTCTGATGATGATACGAGCTTGGAGAAGGACTACTCGATTTCATTACTAATTGCAGAAATTAATCAGCTGAAATTTGGATTTCATCATGACCTATAACGTTTTTCAATTTTGTAAAACAGGTTTGCACAAAACCGTCCTTGCTTTGCTGCTTCATTGATTTGCGACACTTTACCTTTCAGTTGTTCGACAAAATTCCTAGGAGAAAAAAATTTAAGTTCTCAACCTGATAAAACCTGAGTTTAGTGGTAATGTGTGGCTTTACAAATGATGAGTCTTTGAGGTTTGGTTTTTGGTGTATGATTTCCTATTTCTATTGAAATGGTTGGAAATAGGTTTGCATTGTGAGGTAAGGGCTTATACTGTTGATGTATTTCACTAATGCTTTGAGCGGAGACGACATATTAAGAAGGAAGTGACAAACATTGCAAGCACATTGCTTTATTGTATTCAGTGATTGACATGGTTGCACTCCACATTTTTGTTTACAGGGAAAAATGATAGTAAAGATCTTTCCGACAAGCTGGACAAATGAACTGAATGTTCATCTCAAAGAACTCATGCCGGACCTCACAATCGTGGTTAGTGGCAGTTAAAATATCACAACCGAAGGAGGTAATCTTTACTGAAAAAGTGGTGTTTATGAACGGGCAAAGAAATAGGTAGCATTTTTTTTGCAGTTGAATAACCCATTTGTTGCTTTACAAGTAGGCACTTTTTCTTTAGTTGATAGTTCAATGTCATTTTGCAGGTTGCAGAATTATTTTGCAAGCCTGCCCAAATGCTAAGTTGAATGAAGCAATAGTTGGAAGGTAATGAAAAATTAATGCAGGTCAAACAAATCAAAAGTGAAAAACGATAGGGGTTAATAGGAAACCAAAGAAGGATCTTTTACAATAGCTTTTAGAGGTTGGGAAATCTCAGCTAAGGATGTTGATAGGAAACCAAAGAAGAGTTTTACCCCTGAAACATATGTAGACATTTCTCTTAGTCATTATATGATTTTTTTTGCCAATTTGTTGTCACTTTAGATACTATTCAGAAATTCAATGTGTCATTTTCTATTGAACCGAATAGCCAATGTTACCGGTACATACTGCAGGGTGGATGCGTGATCATGTAGTAGTACCTGATCACAAGACTTGATTGGTCGAGGGAGAGAATGTTTTTTTCTTCTATTCATCTGATTGTCATCTGCTTATGTTTATTTGTCATTCTTTAAGAAATGTTTGCAGAAAAGAATCTTCCTCAAATCCTTAGAATCATCGAGCAAGCTCGACTTCAGTAGTGGATTGATACCACAACGGATGAAGGTCAACAATCCTTGCTCTACATCGACAGTTGATTGAGTCACAACGGATGACAGTCAACAATTATTTATGTAAGTTGTACCGCACAAACATTAATATGAATGGGTTTGCTTCATTTTCTTGACTTCTGCTTTCAGTTGGGTCAAATTGACTCCTTGGAACTGTCAATTATGTTCGTATCTAAAGGAAATTTGTGGCGTCAATCATATAGCCTTATTGCGTCTTTGAGAAGGGTGCTTTCAAAAATTGTTGTCTCATGCTTGATAACTTCTGTGCATACTTGCGCCACATCTCTCTTAACCTTTTGTTTCGCTCATGATATTTTCTTCATATTTCTTCATGCTCGATAACTTCAGTGCACTTACATCCGCCCCATTCTGAGTTTAAAACTCCGTTGGAATTGTTGTCCTGATAGCCTGTACACTACTTTGTAATAAGATCAAGCCCTGATAACTGCCAGTTTGTTTATCCATTTTTGTTTCCACTAACTGAATTTGATATTTCTAAGTCAGGTAAACACGAGATGTTTTGTGGGTTTTGAAACAGAACGGCACTCGCATTGCGCGTGCATCTTTGCTAGGAACTATAAATTTATCTCTACAGCACCTCAGCTGGTAGCATGTATACATTGTAATCAACTTCAAAGTTGTAAGCTCAATGCTTAATCAGCTTGTAGCAGTGGATTCTTCAAATAAAATGCATTTTGGCAAAGAAAAAATTTATGCTAATGTGGCTAGACATTTGATTGATCAATACAACCCTATGGCCAAAGGATAGACAATGATATTAAGGCATCTTAAAAATGTCAAGTGACCCAAAAAGTATGTCCAGAGTGCTAAAGAGAATGATGCATTACTAGTGCTCATTCTGACATTCACCAACACCAAGAGGATCCTAAAATGATTAAAAGTTAAAGAACCAAACCCTACATGAAACGAATAAAGCTTCCAAATTTTCCTTTTGGGGCAGCATGTTTTTCATTTTATGGTTCGCGTAAGCCTTTTTACCTACTTCCAAGTTACAACTTTAGCTAATTCGCGCCACTTCATTTTGTCTTCCACGCACATGGAGACGTGGCTTGTTGTAGATCCTTCATTTTATTAGCAATAACGGTGATTATTTTTTTTGTTCAGGAGTGATTTTTTGTTCAGGAGTGATTAGGATGTTTATGTATGTTCATGCACACGCAAATACTAAAATGCCCATGCACCCCATAAAGTTTCATCTCTGAAGTTAACCTTCTAGCATTTGATCTATATATATGTTGATAGAATTGAAAGAATTGTAAACAGGTAGAGTGAGAGACAGAGAGATCACGATTATCATGGGTGCTACGTATTTCTCACTTCTTGTTGTTGCAATGGTCTTATCCATGACTGTTTCACAAGCTGATGAGAATGTAAGTTGGGGCGATCAAACTGTTCCACACAAAATGGGTATGGAGAAGATGACGAGGTTACATTTTTACTTTCACGATGTTGTTACCGGCGATAATCCAACGGCGGTTAGGATAGCTGAAGCACGGGGAACAAAATCATCCTCAACAATGTTTGGGGCACTGTTTATGATTGATGATCCGTTAACCGAAGGTCCCGACCCTAATTCTAGACTTGTAGGTCGAGCTCAAGGTTTTTATGGACATTCTGGAAAGAATGAGATGTCACTCATCATGGGAATGAGTCTACTTTTTACTGCGAATGAGAAGTTCAACGGGTCTAGTATCAGTGTTTTAACTCGGAATCCTATCACACATACGGATCGAGAATTTGCGATCGTCGGAGGAACTGGATACTTTCAGTTTGCGCGTGGGTATATAAGCGGAAAGACGTATCGAATTAGCGGGCCAGATGCTATCGTTGAGTATAATTGTACTATCATTCACTATTAATTCGTTCTTAGAATGATTGTAGTTTGGAATTTTTAAGTCTTGGGTAGGAAATTTGCTTATAACTCTCCTTTTTCTTCCATTTCCATTTCCGTTTCTTGTATGGTTTTTATACTGCCAATGAAAAGTTTAACGGGTGGTTTTGCTATTAGTGTTTTAAGCCAAAATCCTGCCACCCATAGTGAAAGAGAATTTGCTACCGGGTATTTTCACTTTGCACGCAGGTTTATCAGTGCAATCATTCAGTATAATTTTGTACTATCGTTCACTCAAGCTCGGTTTTGATTCAGTCAGGCGAATCGAATTCCAGCTCAGGGTGCAAAATCCCTTTTGGGTCCAATCTTGTATTTGTTTCAGTTATTGCAATAACTATAAATATACCTCTACGGCACTTCAGCTGGTAGCTGAGGAGCTTCTTCAAAGAAAATGCATTTTGGAAGAAAAGAAACTCCATGCCGATGACTTTTGATTGGTCAAGTCAACTCTATTTTGACTTGCTTAAAGTTGTGCCAGTTTATGGAAAACTAACCAGGTATATCAAATGAATCGGCTCACAAGGGAAAAATGCAGTTGCATCCACATTCCCGTTGAAAACACTATAAAAAACATGTTCCAGTATTACTCTTTTATGCAAACTGGGATACTCAATAGTTTAGTTCACTCTTAACAAGGCTAGACAGTCCCCAAAAAGGATAGGACCTAAACATCGAGATTGCTAGTAGAGGGCACCATATTATTAGGGGTAGTGCGAAATCTAGAAACAAAGTTTAGACAACTTAGGCAAGATAAAGGACACTCTGGATTTATTTTTGGAAAAGCTAAATCGATGATTATGGTTATTTATATCATTATTGTATCATTAATTTCTTATAATAAATATTTTATTAATCTCTCATTATTTAATTTTTTTTATAATTATCTTAATAAATAACTTTCATTACATAAATCAATATTTTATTAAGGTATTCGTATTTTTCATGTATTTAGTTGGTAATCATGTAAATGAACCTCCTCACGCCTTGTTGATTTTACATATTAAACTGATGAAGTTGTGGGATCAAGTTTTTATAATAACATATAAAGCTTGTATTTCTTGCATTTATGTTGTTCTTTTTTAGCTGAATGAGTTTCTGTTGTTTTTAGATAATTGTCAAATATCAATATCGTTGAGAAATTTTTTTAGACGGTGGAGAAACCAAAGTCAAACTTTGGTGAACATGAATGTAACGAGGCATGCCAAATATTTTGGAAATTTTTTAGATCGCAGTTACAAAACTAGCTAAATAAAGATCAAGACGAACTATGAGCAAGAAATGTTTATGAACGTGGTTAAAATAAGAAGATTATAGATCCCAGTAGAATTCCATAATTGAGTGTTATTATTCTAGATTGCTCTTATCTTTCTTGATTTATTTGCGTTTTGGATTTTTCTTTGTACTAATTTCATGATTATGATTTTTTTTTTATAGTTATACTTTACTCGCCATTTACAGGTCTCTCAGTTAAATAAATAAAAAACTTGGCTCCGGAATATGTTCAATCCTATACTCTGGCATTTTTTTCTCACTCATGAGACCCTTTCCCGACATAATCCGTCAAGCATACTATTTGATAGACGCATTATTGTGTCTAATATGTCTCAATTGTATATATTGTTAGTGTTCGATTTTGTATTTATTTTGTTATTTTATGTCTTTGTAGGTATTTTTAGAGAAATAAGCTCTTGCGGCGAAATTGGCTCGAAAAGTGGTGTTTTACACCCCAGGATAGAGTACTAAAGGCACCCCAGAAATGCACCGGAAGCACCCCAAAAATGTGTCGGAGGAACCCCGGAAAAATTACTGTCTACGCCCAAAAATTACTATTTGCACCCCATAAGACAAGTGCTAAAGGGACACCCGTGCAGGATTAGGGGGAGGACATGTTCTTCTCAAATTCAAAAGAATATTTTTGGCGGGAAAATAAACTTATTTCTCTGTCAAATTTTCGATCGATTTTTGGACGTGATTTAGTGAGATTCAATCCCTGAAACTTAATGGGTAGACGTGATATGACCATAGAAAGCTGGTATGGGTGTCTGTTTGGATTAGAATTGGCTGTAATCATCGCATGGAGCAAAACAGAGTTACACACATTTTCACGGGATAACATGAATTACAGTGAGTTCGATGCCTGTAATGCACGAGTTTGGAGTGTGTTCGACCGTAATGGATACAAATAAGGAGATTGGACTTCTAAAAACGCGTGGAGGAGCTAAACAGAGAATGAAAATCTTGATTATTCCCGTATCATGAATAAAAGATATTGTGAATATTTCGGAATTAATGGAGGAGATTCAACGCCTGTTTTGGTATAAATAGAGTCCCTGGGAGACTTAGAGGGGATGTGGAGAGTTTGGGGAGCTTAGGAGAGCCAGAGAAGAAGAAATCACAAGTTGCAGAATTCAGTTTCTGCTGCTGCTGATGATGATGAACGCGAAGAACATAAGACGCAACGTAACCGTCGTTCTTCAACAGTAACAGCGACAATAGGGTGAGGGTCGTAATGCGACAGTGTTAACAACACTTCATTTTTATCGTTCTCTGTAACAGCTCGGTTTGTAACAAACAAAAGTGTTACAAACCCGGTTTTTGTCAATTTTCTCCTATTTCATCATTTGTGAACCATTTTTGAGCATTAATAAAGATGAATTTTGAGCATATTTCCATGATAATGATGAGCTAATTCTCGCGTAACCAAGGCATGGAGGAAGCTATTGTTGCATGAATAATTGGTAATTATTTTACTTTTCTCTAATTTTGCAATTTATAATTCACTCAAATTACTGCTTTGCAGAATTTTAATTATTTGCATAATTTTTCCTAATTAGTTGTGATTCAATTAGATAGGTTATGCTTTGGTTAGATAATCTATGCTTAAGGGATACAATTAATGTTTGAGAACATGCTTGATAATTTGTGAATTAAGAAAAAGAGATTTTAAAAATAATTAGAGTTTTGGAATTTTTATCATCATTTATTCATGTGTAATAGTGGAATCTAGTGTCTTGGTTATTTTCACTCTAAAAATTAAATCCTTAGTCCTAGTACCTCTTGCACCAATTGTAATATTATTGTATATTTTTATTAATTTTAAAAAACTCGAATCTTCACAAATCTGAACGAACCCATTCTTACCACTATTTAAAAATACATCACTATTTCACCCTCGACAGGTAACCCGTGGTCGTCTCTAATACCATTTGTAAGGACCTGATCCTCCGCCAATACTGTCCCCACTTAGTCACTGCGGTTATCCAACATTGTGGGAGTTTCAACTGACACTGATGCAGTCATCAATCGGCAGTTTTCTGGGAGGTATCCCATCCTAGATTATTCTCGCCCGAGAACACATAAATACAGTGCTTTTTACCAACTCTGGATTCAACTATGTTGAAAAGGCCACAATGTTACGAAAGGACAAGCCATTACCTATATTCCATTCGATGAAATCTTCCTGCCGAATTGAATTACGTACATAATATATTTTGGAAATTTGAAAAACGAGAACTACATCGTATGTGAGTAAAATGGTTGCCATCGGAAATGACTTAACATTTTAAAATATAATAGCTTCAATGAATGAATTAGCTTTTCACCATGTCATTGAAATAGTAAGAACATACAATACGATATGTACTGTTGAGTCAATTTTATGTTTTATTCTTTTCAGACTATTCTTAAAGGGAAAAAAAAAGCAACAAAGATCTGAACACTGTTAATATCTACACAATTATTCTTGAGACGAATGAGTTCAAGTGTTGTAATTTTGTTACAAGTTACATAGTTTAATGTTTTGGTTCCGCTCGGTTGTACGAGTATGTGGCGCGATAAACCACATATGTATAGCTAGGGATAGTCCCTCATGGAATAAAGAGGAAGACATGTGGAGATTAATAAGCTTGGGAATCTCCATACATAGCACCGAGAACTTTTAGTTAAAAACCCACACCTCTTATCCCTAGGTGGTGAAGTGGGGTTCGGGGTTATGTGGTCGGGACCTGAGTAGTGTCTAATGGTCCGTGAAGATCCTAACAATAGGTATCAGAGCCCATGATTGGGGCTACTGTCTGAATGTAAAAGTGGTTGTGGACCCAGTTTAGGGCGCAAGTGGAGTCATCCTCAAGGTGGAGCAGGAAAGGCCCAAAGTTGAACTGGCGCTCAAGGTGGAGTTAGTGTCTCACACATTAACTCTCAAGTGAAGCAGGGTTCTAGGTGGGCAAGGAAATGCTCAAGGTGTATTATACTAATATTAAAGCTGAACAAACCACAACTGTAGATTTATATTTTCCACCTTGAGTTCGTGCTTTCCTTCTCATTAACTCAAGGTGGAGTAGTATTCCAAGGTGCATCATGACCGATGGGTAGCATATACATATGTTAATCATATGGTGGAGTCTGATTGGACTGGTGAAGTGGTTTAATCTCGCCAAGGTGGAGATTATTGGAGTATGTAGCGCGATAAACCACATATGTATAGCTAGGGATAGTCCCACATGCAAAAAAAAATAGGAATATATATGGAGCTTAATAAGCTTGGGCATCTCCTTACGTAGCACTGAGGCCTTTTAGATTAAAACCGCATACCTCTTATCGCAAGGTGGTCAACTGGGACATCATCGATGATATGTGGTCGAGCCCATAGTAGGTTCCTATGGTCCATGAAGATCCTAACATCGTTCACTGAAATAAGGAAGATGCAGAAAGGTAATACCATTTTAAAGGATCGATAAGATATCTTTGTAAACTAAAAAACATATCAAATAATGTTTTTTTGGGGGGAACAAAATTTGTAAAAAATTCATTCCGATATAATTTCATGGCTGGCTTGAGGATACAACTCGAGAAATGAGAGGCATAGTATGGGAGAATGTCAAGGAGGAAAATACTAGAAAGGATTTGTGGAGTGAAGAATAAAAATATCTATCGGGCTTTCCTTTACTTTTGTAATGATAAGAAGGGTAAACTTGATATTAATAAATATTATATTTAATATTCAAATGTCGGAAAATGCATAACTAAATAAAATTATGCACGTGCGGTTACGGATAATATCTAAATTTGAAGTGAAATTCTTGCCCCATGTCTTATAATAATCGCTCTGGATTTATTCTTTGGAAAGCTAAATCGATGGTTGTGGTTATTTACATCATTAGTGTATCATTAATATTTTATAATAAATATTTTATTAATCTCTCATTATAAATATCTTATAATTATCATAACAAATATATTTTTATTAACTAGATAATAAACTTTGTTAATAAAGAAACATAATAACTTGTAAAATTCTCTTTCCAACCCATTAAATATATTTTTATTAAATAGATAATAAATTTGTTAGTAATCGTACTAATAGAAATTAGGGATGGTCGGGGTGGTGTTTGTGAGTGGTGGTGCATGGAGCCGGTGATGATAGTGCAGGTTCAGTGTGGTAGTGGGAAAATGTTTATTATATGTCGTTATGACACAAATAACATTATTACGGAAGTTGTGGTTGAATTTTCTAATGTGAAAATAAGTTGGTTCTGAAAAAAGTAAAAAATAAAATATTGTACAAGATGATCGCAATTTGTCCTGAAAAACAACCCGAGAGAAATCGAACGATGTTAGGATAATGGATCTACCATTAGGATAGTAAAGGTTTTCAGTTAGTCCCACTACATGTTTCACTTGGTGGTATCTTCGAGACAGATATTTCGGCCAACCTAGAAATTCTCCAAAAGAAAACATAATAATTAAAAAACATGGAGACCAATTGTCAGTTTATGTAGAGCCAAAACAAAAATAACAAACGTTAAAATTGACATAATCTTTTTAACTCATTACGGAGGTTGTACCGTTACCGCACTGGTGAAGTTCTAGTTTCAAATAAGACAAGTCATTATTTGTCTTTGGAATAGTACATCCCAAAGCAAGTTAAGATCTCATATTAGCAGCCATGCAAAACATAGATATATTATTTATTCTTATGGATATATATCATTTGTTCTTACAGATGCAGCAAGAAAATATGCTTGTTTTCTCCTTTGCTCTTGGCAAGAATGAACGGTCGGTCAAGTGGCCTAGGAATAATGCACAACAGTTGTACATTATTGGCAACATGACAGAGGCCGGTAATGCGGTGGCGCATTCAAAGTTGCAGCTAGGAAAAGGCATGTGCCAAATAGGGTTTGGACATGGCTAATGATGCGATATTAGCATCAAGAGATGCCAAATGAGTTTGGAATATAAATTGTATGCATGTGGCGTGCAGGCAAGACTTTCGTTAGCACACTTGCATCATTAGGAGGATGATGCTCATCAATGATTACGGGATTTCGGCTAGTGTATGCAATCATTGTGCAACAAAGCTGGATGACATGTGCTGGACACATGGCCTTGACGATTACAAGTTGGTTACACGGAATTTGTTTCCTTTATACTTTCTTAAAGGATAGGAATGGCCTGTTTGGATTTAGGAAAGGAGTTGTGCAAGTTGGCACGGTTGGCCAACTGCCTTGTGTAAAGTAAATCTATAACTGCCAGACAATTACTTGTATATAGAATTTGTAAGGCTATAAAAGCCTGATCTTGTGAAGGGATTGGAAAATCCTGAACAAGAATAGTTGTGTAACCCTAAGTGTGCAGTAATAATAAGGCTTCGGCCAAGATTAAAACTTTGTTTTGTGCATTTGTCTCTTTGTTTTGGCCTACTGTTTTATGCATCAAGCGGAGTGTGTGTGCTGGTTTGTTGGCTTGAAAATATTATGAACGGAACCTCTGTTTAGTATGGGCTGAATAGAGTTTTTGCCAAGAAGTGAAGAAATTGGCTAAGTGAGAGTTTGCTGAACTGTGTTGTGGAGCATAGTGCCATTGTCAAAGCTGGTTGTTGGATTTGGGTTGTACGAACCTGTGACAATTCGAGTTTCAGATCCCTGGTTAAGGGTATATCTGTTCACGTTGGAATATAGAAGGCTAGTTGAGTTAGTTGTTGTTCTTGAAGTTGGCCGTAAATTATATTTGAAGTGAAGGATCCACATAGAGAATACAAGGCATAGAAAGGATGGGGCGAAGATCAGGCCAAAGGTTAGCATTAAAGGTATGTGAACCCTATATCCAAGAATCTACAATAAATAATCATACACGAAGGATGTCCTCAGAATAACTTGATAAGGATTAAACGAGTTGTTCTACATATCAGAACTACACTAAGGGTACTGGAGACTCTACAAGTGCTGATGAGAAACAATACGATGCTCGGAAGGCTCAGCATGATGTTGTCATGGGACAACATCGCAACATCAGTCATTTTCTAGGGAGAAAAGCACACACCAAGAAAAAAATGTCTTCTGGACTGATGTACATTGATGTGAAGAACAATGGAGAATGGGTATTAGTGATGGCTGATACCGGTGCTACCAAGTCCTTTATTCATCCAGATGTTGACATGGCATTAAACTTAACAGTTACTAACGTGGCTAGCACCATCAAAGTTGTTAACTCAAAATCACAAACCAGTCGAGGGAAAGTTCGCAATGCAGATGTTCAAGTTGGAGAATGGAAAGGAAAACTAGATTTCTAGTGATGGTCATGGATGATGATGACATGATATTAGGTATGGATTTCTTTTGCATGGCGAAGGCATCGTCATTACCTCATAGAAATGGGATATTGATACATCACCCTGAATACCCATGTTTTGTCTCTATGGTGAGGTAAAGTGAACTAGAAAAGACACCTAGGCCATCTGTGTCTTCGATTCAGGTGAAAGAAGGTATGCGCAAAGGATTGACTAATTTCCTAGGCGTGTTGGTTGAGATCAAACCAGGAAAGGTAATAGAAGTTGAGGATGGTATAGTTGAGGTCTTAAAAGAGTTTGCAAACATGATGCCTGCAGATCTGCCTAAGACGCTGCCACCGCGGCGTGGGATCGATCATATGATTGAATTGGTGCCAGGGGCGAGGCCACCTGCGCAAGCACCATATAGTATGTCACCACTAGAACTTGAGAAAATGAGCAAGCAGATTTATGAACTGCTGGAGGCAGACTATGTACAACCGTCTAAAGCTCCATTTGGTGCTACAGTTCTGTTCCAAAAGAAGCAAGATGGCTCGCTTCGTATGTGTGTATACTATAGGGCTTTGAACAAGCTAACTGTGAAGAACAAGTACCCAAATCCACTAGTGGCAGACTTGTTTGATAGATTAGCCAAGGCCAAGTTATTCACCAAGTTGGATTTGCGCTCAGGTTATTACGAAGTGCGCATAACAGATGAAGATGAACCAAATACTGCAATGGTAACCAGGTATGGACCATATGAATACTGTGTAATGCCATTCGTATTGACAAATGCTCCTGCAACCTGATTAATGATGTGTTCGCTGAGTATATTGACCGCTTTGTAGTAATATATTTGGACGACATAGTTATTCACAGTGAGACTTTGGAAGAGCATGTGATGTGTCTTCGCAAAGTGTTTGCAAAACTAAAGGAAGCAAGTTTTTATGTGAAGAAGGAAAAGTGTAAGTTTTCCCAGACCACAATTACTTTCCTTGGTCATGTGATATCGCAATGGTGTGTGCATATGGACCAGAAAAAGGTAGAGGCCATTATGGATTGGCCTGAGACAAAGAAGCTTGTAGAGCTTCGTTCTTTCTTGGGTTTAGCAAACTATTACTGGCGCTTTATAGTTGGCTATTCAAATAAAGTAGCCCCAGATTTTTTGAGGAAGGACAAATCATGGGCATGGACTGACGAGTGTCAGCGGTCAATCGATGCATTAAAGGAAGAAGTCTCAGCATAACCAGTTCTTCGGTTTCCTAGCTTCTATATAGCATTTGAAGTGCATATTGATGCTTTAGAAAGGGCTCTAGGGGGAGTCTTGGTGCAAGATGTCCATTCGGTAGCTTATGAGAGTCGTAAGCTTAACGATGCTTAAGGAAGATACACTGTGCACGAGAAAGAGATGTTAGCAGTGATACATTTCCTAATTAAGAACATGGCACCATTATTTGTTGGGAACTTATTTCATCATAAGGACGAATAATGTGGCCATTACGTTTTTTTCCGGCCAGAAGAAACTTTCGCCAAAACAAGCAAGGTGGCTTGACTTTTTGAGCGAGTTCGACTACAAGTTCGAGCATAAGCCAGGAAAGCTTAATTCTGTGCCAGATGCGTTAAGCATAAATTTGGTGGAAGAATATGTTGCGACACTGACCGCGATTGAGGCAGAGTTATTGCCCCGAATCAAAGAAGAGACGAAGAATGATCAGGCATGTGTGTGCCTGACTAAGCAGATATGTGATGGGATTGTTCGTCGATATTGGGTAGATGATGGAGTCATCGATCTATGCCAAAGGAGGAAGAATTTATGTACCCAATTCAGGTGGATTGAGAAGGGAACTCTTGCGAGAGACGTATGATTCCATTTGGGCTGGTCATCCAGGCATGGAATGGACGCATGCTTTGATAGATCATTCCTATTACTGGCCTAAGATGGAAGAAGATGTTGAGTTGTATGTGAAGACATGCTTATTGTGTCAACTGGACAAGACGAAAAGGATAAACGTAGTAGGATTGTTACAACCTTTGTCGATTCCAGACAAGCCATGGCAGTGCTTGTCGATGGACTTTATTAACGGGTTTCCGAAGGAGCAAGGCTTTAGATTGATAATGGTCATCATTGATCGCTTTTCGAAGTATGCGACATTCATTCCCTGTCCTCATTCTTGTAATGCAGACATTGCAGCGGATCTGTTCTTCGAGAATGTAGTGAAGTATTGGGGACTTCCTCGAGATATTGTGAGTAGGGATGCCCATGGTTCGGTTTGGTTTGGTTTTCTGCCAAACCCATGGGACAAACCAATATCTCTTATAAAAAACCAAAAACCAAACAAGACCATGCTCAGTTTAGAATATTAGAAACCAGAACCGTCCCACAGTTTTTTTTTTGTTTTTGTTTTTTGTTTTTTGTTTTTTTTAATAGACTTTCATTTTTACCTCATAAATCAAAATTGTAAATCAAATCATCAAAATTAGATATATTATGAACTATAATTTCTTTATTTATGGGTATACTCATTAAAATCACATATATTATACATATATAATTCAGCATTAGATACATTTTTAATTATGTTTTATTTATGGATATACTCATTGAAGTGAATATATATTATACTATGATGGAAAGTTCGCTACATATTATTATGGTTTTTGTCGTTTTTTTTGTTCTTACTCTCGGTTTCTTTTTTGGTTTGGGTTTTTTGGATTTTGGGTTCTTTTGTGACATTAAATTAAAACCAACCACCTAGAATCGGTTTTTGGGGTTTCTTGATTTTTGGATTTTTCGATCTCTGGTTTTCTGTGTTTTTTTGTCGGTTTGGACCAGTTCGGTTCGGGTGGAAAACTAAACCATAGACAACCCTAATTGTGAGTGATAGAGACTCAAGGTTTACATGCATATTTTGGATTGCCTTGTTCGGATTGCTTGGATCTGAACTAAAGTTTTATACTAGAAATCACCCCCAAACCGATGGTCATACGGAAAGGATAAATGCATTGCTAGAAGAGTCGTTGCGTCATTATGTGACGGCAAGCCAGAGAAATTGGGTGGCGTTGTTGGATACGACCAAATTTTGTTACAATTTGCACAAAATTTCATCAACAGAGTTGAGTCCTTTTGAGTTAGCAACATGCCAGCAACCATTAACCCCTTATGAGGTGCCAAAGGCCAAGAAGCAAGGTTCTTGTCCAGCAGCATATCGCTATGCAAGGTCTAAAACAGAGATAACTGAGCAAGCGCGTGACAGTTCCAAGGCAGTGAGACGAATGAAGAAGTACGCTGATTTACGTCACAGAGATGTGGAATTCGAGGTGGGAGGCATGGTGTTATTGAAGCTAACGCCCCAGATTTTGAAGAAGATTTCTAGCAAGATAGTACATAAATGCCTAATTCCAAGGTACGATGGTCCTTTTGAAATGATGAAAAGAGTTAGTAAGGTGTCTTACATACTCGTTTCGCCGGAACGATTAAAAGTGCATCCCACTTTTCATGTCAACTTCTTGAAAAAGTACCATCCTGATTTGCTGGACACTTCGAGACAACAAGCGAAGCATGCACCACCAGTAATCAGATCCCAGTTCGACAAGCAAGTTGAGGCTATACTCGATGATCGAGTTGAGGGGAAAAGCAAGAAGAATAGGAGAACTTATTTTTTGGTAAAGTGGCATGGTTTACCAAACTCCGAGGCTTCTTGGGAGAAGGATACTACATTGTGGAAATTTGAAGAACAAATTTAGGCTTACCTACAGTGAAAAGAATCGACGAGGGCGTCGAGTTCAGCTGGCGGGGGAGGTCTATGATCGGTCGGTCAAGTGTCCTAGGAATAATGTGCAACAATTATGCATTATAGGCAACATGGCAGAGGCCAGGAATGCGGTGGCGCATTCAGAGTTGCATCTAGGCAAAGGCATGTGCCAAACAGGGTTTGGAAATGACAATTGATGCGAGATTACTTAGCATCAAGAGATGCCAAATGAGTTTGGCATATAAACTGTATGCATGTGGCGTGCAGGCATGCAAGCAAGACTTGCATTAGCATACTTGCATCATTGGGAGGATGATGCTCGGCAATGATTGCGGGACTTTGGCTGGTGTATGCAATCATTGTGCAACAAGGCTAGATGACATGTGCCAGACACATGGCCTTGACGGATACAAGTTGGTTACACAGAAGTTTTTGCTTTATGCTTTCTTAAAGGATAGGAATGGCCTTTTGGCTTTAGGAAAGAAGTTGGCCAAGTTGGCATGGTTAGCCAACTTCCTTGTGTAAAGTAAATCTCTAACTGCCAGACAGTTACTCGTATTTAGCTTTTGTAAGGCTATAAAAGCCTGAACTTATGAAGGGATTGGGTAATACGGAACAAGAAGAGTTGTGTAACCCTAAGTGTGCAGTAATAATAAGGCTTCGGCCAAGATTAAAACTAAGTTTTGTTGGTGCATTTGTCCCTTTGTTTTGGGTTACTTTTTTATGCATCAAGCGGAGTGTGTGTGCTGGTTTGCTAGCTTGAAAAGATTGTAAACAAAACCTCTGTTTAGTATGGACTGAGTAGAATTTTGGCCAAAAAGTGAAAAAATTAGCTAAGTGCGAATTGGCTGAACTGTGCTTTGGAGCATAGTGCCATTGTCAAGATTGGCTGTTGCATTTGGGTTGTGTGAACCTGTGACAGCAAGCTTGGTACAGTACAAAGACACTTAAACCCGCGGGCGTTCAAGCTTGCTAATATTCGCAATGATTCAAATTGTACTATAATTTTTAACTGTTAGTAGCCTTAGTGTCTTTTTTTTTTTTTTTTTTTTATGGTCTTTAAAATAGAGGTGATGTTAGTTCTGGAAACCAAAACAATGCCCGCCTTAGGCCAAGCACCATCCCTTCCCTATCCCTCAAATAAAGGGAAGGGATAGCATAAGGAAGGTAACCTCACTATGGTGCCCTTTCTTCCCTTCCCTACACGATACGGAAACTCAGTAGCCGTATGAATAGTGCCATATGGCTACCCAGTTGCCGTATTTTTTTTTCCAGTTTTTTTTCCCAATAGGAATATATTTTTCTAGGTAAAAAAAGATATTTTAGAGTAAAAAAACGATATATAATAGGTAAATAAAGCGTTTTAGTAAAAAAAAAGAGTGAAAAAGGAAAGTTTTAAGATAAAACTTTAAAAACCAGATACGGAAACTCAGTAGCCGTGTAAAATGCTACGGCTACTGAGTAACCGTAAAGTGTAAAATCATACGGCAACTGAGTAGCCGTATGATTTCCCTTCCCTACTACCCAGATCAGATGTGATCCTCCTTGTAGAGAAAGTGAGGAATATCCCTACACATATAGGGATATGGAGGACCATAATAGTTGCGTTTTTGATTTTTTTCTTACATATAAGGAATAGGGTAGGGAAAAGGGGCACCATAGTGCTTGGCGTTAGTATCTCTATTATGGGAACCTTAAGGTTAGAAATGTAAATGCAGTTGTTAATAGAAGAAGTACACTTAATTCATTCCGAATCTATTGGTAATGGACAAAAAGCAATCCTCCAAATCTGTTGTATGACACGTTAAACATGGACCATTTGATTTTGCATATATTGTAAAACCATATTCCCAAGGGACAGAAAATTATATTTCCAGCATCTTAAGTTAACGGTGTCATATTGTTTTTTCAAAAAATCCAAATATTTTTCTTACTAAGATTGCCAGAGTCACAGACCCCAAGAAGATCACTCATCAAACCCAAGAGAGGAACCTAAAATGATCTTCAAGATAAATAACCAAACCCAACGTAACAAAGCATTCCTTCTGGGGCAGAGTTTTTTTTTTTTTTTTTTTTCCTTTTATAGTTAGCAATAAAGCCTTCTTGTCTCCTTCCAAGTTCTAATTTTTAATTCACCGGCCACCTCAATTCATCGTGTTTTTCACATGTCTGCAGATGTGGCATGCTATAGACCCTTCATTTTTCTACCTAATCTGCAATCACCCAAGATTACCAAAATGTGCGTGCATCCTATCACGGGTTCGTGGTTGAAGTTCTAGGCTTCTATATATGTTGGTAGAATAGAATGAGTTGCAAACAGTTCCAGTGAGAAACAAAGGGAGATCACATCACATTCATCATGGGTGCTAAGTATACACTTCAACTGCAATATTTCTCATCACTTCTTGTTGTTTCAATGGTCTTCTCGTTCGTGACTCTTTCAGAAGCTCATAAGAAAGTAAAATGGGGTGATCAAAGTACTGTTCCACACAAAATGGGCAAGGAGAAGATGACGAAGTTACATTTTTACTTTCACGATGTTATCACCGGAAAGAATCCAGTGGCGGTTCAGATAGCTCAAGCACGGGGAACAAAATCTTCTCCGACGATGTTTGGAGCAATGTTTATGATAGATGATCCGTTGACTGAAGGTCCCAGCCCGAGATCTAGACTTGTGGGCCGAGCTCAAGGTTTTTACGGACATTCAGGGAAGGATGAATTATCTCTGACGATGAGTATGAGTCTTGTTTTTACTGGCAATAAGAAGTTTAACGGATCTACTATCAGTGTTTTAAGCCGAAATCCCATTGAACATACGAAACGAGAACTTGCGATCGTCGGAGGAACCGGATACTTTCAGTTTGCGCGTGGGTATATCAGCGGCAAGACGTATCGGGTTAGCGGGCCAGATGCTATTGTTGAGTATACTTGTAATATTCTTCATTATTAATTCAAGTTTTGATGATTATAGTTAGGGTTTGAAGTCTTGGGCAGGATTTTTACTTGTGATTCCTTAGGCATTGGTCATTAGGTAACGTTTTATGGATTTTTAAGAATGTGTAATATGAATTTTATTCTGTGTGAAAATGAAGTTTTAAATTGTGAACAAAGGGATCTTTCACATGTGCTTGTAATTGGGTTGGGAGTTCCATGCCATACAAAGACATAAGTGAACATCATTTCAAAGAGTCAAAGACTTCTGTGAATTACTAGATTGTGCAATGCAAATGTTATTTTCTATAAAAATAAAGTTTCCAGAAACTATTTAAATTGTTTTATTACAGGGACGGCAAATGAGATTCGACAGAGCAGAAATCGTAGTCGACTCAGTAAATATTTCTATGATTCGGACCAGAATAGCGCCTTAAATCGGCTCATTCACCATTAAATGGCCAATTAGCTTCAAAAATATTGACCAATTCTTAGTTTTAGGGTCTCCAGATTTCAACTCCCTTCCAAGTTGGCTTGCATTCTAGACCAATTTGATTAGAGAAAAAAATGGGCAATTGTACTTGGACTTTGTTGTTGATTGAAAAAGAACGATATTTTGGGGACTACTCAAAATAGATGGGGGACTACTCTTTCATTTTTGGTAGGACATTTGAAATAATTTTTGGTCACCCCTTATGTAAATTCTTTTTTAATACCAAATTTACCCTTGGTAATTAAATTAGTTAGTTTATTGATTAGTTAGTGTTAGTGTAATGATTAGTTACTGATTAGTTAGTGATTAGTGAGTTATTAATAGGATAGTTTTGTTAGAATCAGAATTATTGAGAGAGAAAAAGAAGAAGAAAAAAAAAGATGAAGAAAAAGAGGGAAAAACCCAAAAAATCTTATTTTGAGTTTAGTAAATATGATATGAGTGATTCTTGTGATGATACCTCCTCCTCAGAATCAGAACCTCCTTCATCTCCTAATATATTTGTCAATATTTCTAATGATCCGGATATGAGTTATTTGTTAGATGATGAAAGCTATTTACCCCAAACTCAACCTAACGACCCAAATGATGAATTTTATCAGCCACAACCAGAAGATGAAGTTATGGGTACTCAGGTATGGATCAAATTCAGTTAATGTAGCTTGAATTGTGTAAAAAATTGGCCAAATCGAAAATTTCAGGAAGAAATTTCGGCTAGGTCAAAGTAGTTCGGTTAGCAATTCTACAAAACAGGTAGCCGAACTCTCCTGTATGTGCAGTTCGGTTACTCATTTCAGCATACGCAGGTAACCGAACTCTGTTTTAATGGAGGTTTTTGAGAGTTCGGTTATCTTTTTCCAGAAAACGTTGCCGAACTAATTTTATAGAGTATACAATTAATAGTTCGATTTAGTCGAGTTTAGTCCCTTTGTTACCGAACTTTTTTTTCGGCAAGATCGCAAATCACGTTCATTGAATAGCTAACCGAACTTTGTAGTTCGGTTTAGTCGAGTGTAGTAATTATGTTGCCGAACTATACCATAGAAAATTCCAAAGAACAAGTTCGGCAAGATCGCATTTTTTTTCTTCATAATCGAACTTTTTGTTCGGCAGGATCGTATATTATTTTTACATTGCCGAAAATTTAATTATTTCTTATTTTTAGTTGGTATTGACGTTGTGCTATTACTCGTAGGTTGCATCTGATCCAATAGAACCAATGGAAAATCAACCTACCCCTGTTGATATTTTGTACGATGACACGTCCCATCACTACATGAATGACTTGGTATTCAAAAGTCCTTTAGAGGCAAAGAGTTGGTCTAGACAACATGCACTAAAATACATGTGCGTATTAGTATTGAATGGGAGAGAAAGAAAAACCCGCTTTGAAATGGTTTGTGAGAGAAGCAGTGATCCCGATAAAAGCCACAAGAGGAAGGGTTATGCTTATAAAGGAAAGACAAATAGGAAGAACAAAACTTTCTCAAAGAAGATTAAATTCCCATTCAAGCTTGCATTTAATTACAAGGTTATGGAAGGTTGTCATAACCACCCTCGTCCGGAGCATCTTGAAGGACATTTCATGGCGGCCAAGCTAACTCCTGAAGAGATGGAAAAGGTAGCTAAAATGAGAAAAATGGGTCTTTCAGCGATTCAAATGCTCCAAATACTAAAGGAGGATAACAAGGATAACCACTCATCTTTGTCCACCATTTGTAATGCAATTGTGACAATTGGAAAGAAGGAATGGAGAGATAGACAAGTGATGCAATAATTGTTTTTTTTTGGCCAAAGAGAAAGACTACGCGGTTCAAAAGGATGTGGATTCGGACGGAGAGATAACACAACTCTTCATTACGCATCCAACGAGTGTTCAATTGGCTCAATGCTTTCATGAAGTTCTCATAATAGATTTTACTTATAAGACGAACAATTACGAGATGCCATTGTTGAATATTGTTGGGCGTACTTCGACACAGTCACCGTTTACCGTGGCGTTTTGTTTCTTAAGGGACGAGCAAGAACCTAGTTACATTTGGGTACTACAACAAGTTAAGGCAATCTTCCGAGGTGATTATATTCCCGGGGTTATAGTCACCGACAATGAAGTCGCATTGATGAATGCAATAGAGATAGTGTTTCCATTAGCACACAATATGCTTTGTACGTTCCATATATGGTGTAATTTGATAAATAGGTGCAAGCCAATAATTTGTCCACCCAAGAAAAAAGGATATGAAGAGATTAAGATGCTACCAGAACATGAACGAGCGGATGCAAAAGAGGAAGTTGAAAAACAATACGATCTAAATTACGCTAAATGGGTTGCTTTCAACGGTGAATGGGAATCATTGTGTTGGTCTCTTACCGAGGAAGAGTATCATCTAAATCTTGCGGAGTTTATCGCCCATTGGGATACTCCCGATTATCCCGGTGTTGTATCGTATGTTCTTCGCCAATGGTTGGAACCACACAAAGAGAGGTTTGTTAATGCCTATACCAACCAATATAAACACTTGGGAAATCAAGCAACAAGTTTAGTAGAGTCGGCTCACCATCGGTTGAAGAAGAATCTCTTTGGATGTGTTGATAATTTCGTAACCGTGTGGAATGCTATGGAAAATTACTTCAAGCGCGACATTGATAGAATTAAAGAGAAGTTCCAAAAAAAACGTATATTCAAAATGACCGGAAAATATTCCGACCACCCATTGTTAAAGGGAATCTATTACAACGTATCTCGGCAATGTATGAAGTTGTTTATTATAGAAGTCGAGTTGATTGATAAGTGGGAAACCAAGAGGGATGAGGTGTGTGTATGTAACATGAAAAAGTCTATGGGACTCCCTTGTCGCCATATGATAATCAACTACGAGCATGGCGTAATCCCTTTAAGCGACATTGATCCATATTGGAAGCATCTAAGTTTCATCCCTCCTCCAAAGGGAGAAGAAGCCGGAGAGGAGTTTGGTGATAACGAAATGGGTAGAACCGTACTAGAGATGTATCGTGGCATGAACAAGCTCCAAAAACAAATATTTTGGGATGACATGAGGAAAATCATATATCCACAAACTTCGGAGAATGTTTATGAACCGTCAAAAGGCAAACGCAAAGGTAGGTAAAGCAAAAAAGAAACTAAAAAACAACTAAGAGAATATGCAAAGGTGTTACGTAAGAAGAAAAGTGAGAAAACCCCATTTACTAGAGATCCTTCGGCCCATAAGTATACCGCGACAATATACTTGGAGAAAACCAAGAAACGGGGTAGGAGTATTGAGGAGAAAGGCGAAAAAGGTGAGCGTTATTTGAAGAAAAAAGGTACGATGTGTCCATCACAACCAAGCCAACCATCTTCCGGCGACGTGAAGCTTAAGTCTCCAATTTTCCCTATCCAACTATCTCTCCTAGACGTGAAGCTTGAGGATCCAAATAAAGACTATTTGAATGAGCTACCTCTATACATTAGAGAATACGTTATATCTACCGACGACGTTTCTCCGAATGGTAATTGTGGTTTTCATGTTGTAAATCAACAACTTGGGCCTTTCATCGAAGGTGCCAAGCTAAATAATGGGTGTGCAATCACTCATATAAGGCAAAGGTTGTTGTCCAAAATAAAGGAGAATCTGGCATTTTACAAGACAATGTTGTGCGATGGGGTGGGTAGTCTCAATGAGCAATTTGTTAAGTATCAACGTCGTCTTCATGGGGGCCATCAAATCACAACGGATTATTGGATGAGCATTCCGATATGTGGACACTTAATCGACGAGGCATTTAATTGTGTGGTTCATTATTTCTCAAAGTATGCTAGTTTCACCTTCACCCCGAAAACAACCGTATGTGTCGAGCAACTCAAACGAAGGAGATGTGTGATGGCATTGACTAACAACAACCACTTTATAGTCCTCCGTTTAAAACCCGATTGTCCACTGCCTCCAATATCCGGAAACTCTTATTGGCCTGCATTTAACCCCGATATAATGTTGGGTTGGTGTATTATGTATGAGCATAACATGGATATGTGGAAAGCTTTGAAGAAATCGGACGAAATTGTACATGAATGTCAAATTTCACTTGAGGATGATTAAATGACACATGTAATGGAACTAAGTATGCTTATCAATATAATACTATGTTTTTTGAAG
The DNA here is from genome assembly GCA_023531105.1 of Papaver atlanticum. NCBI lineage: Eukaryota > Viridiplantae > Streptophyta > Magnoliopsida > Ranunculales > Papaveraceae > Papaver > Papaver atlanticum. The sequence continues at coordinate 823,429 of JAJJMB010011752.1, read as the reverse complement.
TGTGGTATTCATTATCGAGTTAATGTTTGTATTTTATTGAGTTGACAGATAATAGTTCGGTTAGCACATATGATTATCGAGATTGCCGAACTTAAGTTCGGTGGCCTGCGCAAATATTTCAGGTTGCCGAACTTAAGTTCGGTTGCCTGCGCAAATAGTTCGGATAGCACATGTAATGGACAATGCTGAACTATTACAGGACTTTCCGAAATAAATAGCCGTTACTTGATATTTGTGTCAAATAAAGAACATTGTAATTTCAAAATTCAAAGTTCGGTTAGCAAATAAAAATTTGCGAGCCAACCGAACTACAAAGTTCGGTAACATGGTAAAAAATGAGGTAACCGAACTTTTATTTGAAGGCTCAGTCACAAACTGAACATATATATGATACACAAACCACTCTAAAACAAACCTAAGAGTGTAGTTTTGCATAAAGAGAATGACTTTTCCAACTTGTGCAAAAGCAAAATTTTGAGTCTCCAGAGATAGGTTCGACAACCAGTGATATTATTCTTTGGTAACCGAACTAGAAATTAAGGTAAAAAATTGAGGTAACCGAACTTTTATTTGAAGGCTCAGTCACAAACTGGAAGGATTTAGCTGTTTTATTTGAGTCTTCAGAGAAGAGTTCGGCAACCAGTGAAAATGTAGCGAGGTAACCGAACTCTGTCTTCGGCAACCTGGTAGGATTTAGCTGTTCGCCGAAAAAACGGTTCGGTGACCTTGAATTTGTAACAGGTTACCGAACTTTAAGTTCGGTTAGATGTGTAAAAATTTCAGGTTGCCGAAAAACATCCTGTATTCAAAATTTCAGCCTTATAAAATTGAAAACACAAACCAAATGAAAATTAAAAACACAAACAAGGTTCTAAAACAAATATAAAAGTTGTTATACATACCAAACTATGAAATCCTTAACTAATTGTTTAAAACACACAAACATACGAAATTAAACCATACGAAATCTATAACTAAGATGTTTTTTGAAACTAAAACCATACGAAATCACTAACGAGCACTACGACGAACCCTTTTACCACTTCCTTGTTTACCACGAGTTTTAGGTTGAACTTCCTCATCACTTGGGGTTTCATCTACTCGACCGGTTTCCTCCATGGCGCGACTTGAACATTCTCCTTGTTGTCGACCCCTCTTCAATTGCTTAGACCTACTTGGCTCCATCATTCTTTTAGTTATAAGACCCTCCCACTCGCCGTAGTAGTAGGTTTTTTCCTTAGTCGACATCGTCTCTCCACTACGGATTTTAGCCATCCATTTCTTCAACAATTTCGTACCCTTCTTCACCTGATTCCATTTTTAAGCATAAGTAATTATATTTTCAATACTTTCAAACAACAAGGAAGTATAAGAGAAGACATTTTCTTACCACATTATCCCATAACATTTTTTCTTCTTCTCCACAAATAGGCATCTCCTTCTGAGCTCTCTTAGCCTCCCTCTCCTTTGCCTTCGCCTTATCAGTCTTAGCTTGTTGTTCTCTATTTATCACAAAAGGATGACTAATTTCTTGATAAAACTCCATATAATCTTCATCACATGCATTTACATCTCCACCACAAGGTACACAATCACCTAAAGGTAAGTAGTAGTTACCAAGTGCATTCCAATGTCCTACCGTAGGAGTTGGTTCATTTTTTGGAACAAAATATTTCTCGGTGTTCTTTGTTCCTTGAACCAGCAAATTGAAATTTTCATTCTCCACGTCGGGATCCATTTGGACACAACAAATTTGTCTTAGTATTCTCTTTGGATTATATATTGCGTAGTCATTAGGATACCAAATTGGTCCATAGTAAGCTGAGACGGTAGAGAAACCATTCAGATCTTCTTCATCTACAGGGACATCATCGGGTACGGCGTATGGGTGAAATACCACATCGTTCACCATAAGTTTATCCAATTTCTCCCTCAACGAAGTCAACTGCTCTTCTTTAGACTTCTTTTGTGCGTCCAAAAACAACCATTTTCCTGCTGTAGGTTCGTCATAGGGATAAGGTGTCTTTTCCTTAGTCAATCCCAATGAAGGGAAGTGGTCATAATCCAAACTTATGCGAAAATACGAAAATATTAACCACATACATGAAAATTGATTTGGAAGCAGAAAATTTTAGCGAAAAATTTGCTAATTAACAATGTAAAAGGTCACCTGAATAAGAATTAAGTAACCTCCAATTTGAGTTGTCTTAATCCTCGACCCTTTGCTCATCTCTCCTAGAACAAAAGCAAGCACCCCAGTGGCCCAAGAGTATTTGTTAATCTCATCGAGATTCTCCAAAAGCTGTAGATAATGTGCATCCACCCTATTTCCAGAAGTGTCGGGGAAAATGACGGTTTCCTAGCTGATATAACCAATAAGCGGTGACATGATGCCTAAGGGTCTCCTGGTCCATCACCAACTTTCCTTTCTCCACCTTCTTTCTTGTCCCTCCAAATGGTGCCTTCAACTTTACCAACTTGAATTTCTTCACCATCTTCTTCAATGCTCCATTTTCCTCTCTTGGATTATACTCATCGCCATGTTTAGGGGACCTCACAGAACGTCTAAACTCATATTGAGCCTTTCTTGCATCCTATCCTAGACATTTTAGAGCCAATTCTTCAAGAGATTCATAATGCATCGAGGGGTTGTAGCCTTCTCGAAGACATTTACCTTCCACTGGTAAGCCGGTGATTCTCTTGCAATCATCGGGAGTAATTCTCATCTCGCCAAATGGAAGATGCATTGTATATGTCTCTGGATAATGCCCCTCGAGAAATGCGGATATGGAAACAACGTCAAAATCCACATGTGCGTACTCAATAGCTCTCCATAACACACATTCTTTAACCTTCGCTTGAAACTCGTCACACTCCAAAGAAAGATCCCACTTGGATGCCTTTTGACGACGAATAAGACGAACTGCATCATTATGATCTTATGAAAAGAACATAACACTATTAATACTTGACGAAACATGTCCAAAAAAAATCGTTTTGTTAGTTAAGAATGAACTTAAAGAATACCTTTGTCGCATAGATCTTCGCATCCCATGAGCGTTTGTATCCAAACAATGTGGCCCCTCCATCATTTGGAGTACCATAAGTTGGGTTCACTAGTGGCAAACACAAATTATCAGGGGGAATGTGTGAGTATCTATCACAAGGCGTCTTCGGCTTCTTTTTCTCTTTAACAGGAACAATTTCTTGCTCTTCTTCCTCTTCCTCCTCTTCTTCCTCTTCCTCTTCTTCCTCTTCCTCCTCTTCCTCTTGTCATTCTCATTCTTTGCCCCGTCCTTGTTCTTCTTCCTCTACATTTTCAACGTGTTCTCTTTGTTGTTCAACCTCTTCATTTCCCTGGTCTTCATTTCCTTGCTCTTCTTCATCATCATTCTCTTCTTCAATAACATTATCAATTGTATTCTCCATCACCTCTTGATTGACATCTTGGATTACATTACGAACATTCTCTTGGTTCACTTCCTGTAACGACCCCCCTCCATGTTTAGCATTTTTAGTACCACGGTTTCGAAAATCCAAATGTATTCTACCACGAGGGGTGGGAGTTCTCAAACCTTCATCTAGGTGGGGATTAGATTTTTTTTCCTTTGTTCTTAATAAATGAAAACCACATTATTAGCTAAAAAGAATATTGATTTATCAAATAAAATTGAACATGGGATTACATCAAACACAAAATGTTAATAGACTAAAGTTCGGTTATCTGGTATAAGTTGCGAAGTCACCGAACTACAAGTTTGGTGTTGACAGATCAAAGTTCGGTTACCACATAGAAATTGCGAAGTAACCGAACTATATTTTATCAAAGTTCGGTTACCTATATAAATTTATCGACTAAACCGAACTCAAAATTTTCATATAAAGGAGTTCAATTACGTTTTTCTTTTTGCGAGCTTACCGAACTACATAGTTCGGTTACCTAAAAATTCCTAATTGGCCGAACTGTTCTTCATATTGAAAGTTCGGTTACCAAAATCTAGGGTTTTCAAAATTTCTCCTAGCCGAAATCTATACTGTAACAACCATTTTCTATGGTTTTTGATGATTTCTAATCGATTTCTTCAACAAAAAACGATTAAAAGGAAGGGGTGTGAAGGAAATCACCTGCGGATTTTCATTTTACACGAATCGGACTTCTTGGTTGATGTTGGATGCTTGACTTCGTCTCCCAACTTTGCTTGAAGTTGTTTATCAACTTCAAATTGATTTGGGAGATTCGCTATATTTGCCAGACCCGGACTCAATCCTGGAATTCTTGGTATCTGCTTAGAACGCATTGTTTATAAAAATTGACTAATCGACGATGAATTTTTTTCGAATCTACGATTAACGTCGATGTCTACGAAGAAGAGGGGAAGAAGAAGAAGAAGAAGATGAAGAAAAAGAATAAAAGAAAAAAAAAACGTTTTGAAACTGATTTTAGGTTTTAATTTAGGGGGTTAGATTAGTGGGTAGTGGTTAAATTAGTGGCTTATTAGGATTAGTTATAACCTTAATTAGGATAATGGCAGATTAGTCTTCCCTAATCTTTTAGGACACCCCTTAAAATGTAGGGTGGACATTCATATAAAAAAGTAGTCCCCCACCTTTTTTAGAGTAGTCCCCAAAATATCGTTCTTGAAAAAAACATAGTCAACTAAGTATATTGATTGCAGCAGGTAACCCTGTCACATGGGCCCAAATGATATAAAATATAACCAGTTAAAATTCTAATTTCTATGCAATTCCGATCTTATCATCCTTGTTTCCATGCCCATCTATGTATAAATAAGCCAGTACTCTCGCAGCAAATTCACAAGAGAAAGAAAAATCTAAAGCAGAAATCATCATGGGTGCAATTTCTGCTTTTCCACTTCAATTCTGTTTTGCTGTAATGGCAACAGCTTTACTCATAACCCCGGCACAAGCCAATCATCCACACTGGGGCGAAACAGTACCTTACCATTCTCCTCCAGAGAAGATGACAAAGCTACACTTCTACTTGCACGATAATCTAATCGGAAGCAATCAAACAGGTTTTAGGATTGCTGAAGCTGCGATTACTAATTCTTCATCAACATTTTTTGGTGCAACTTTTATGGTGGATGACCCGTTAACCGAAGGACCTGATCCTAATTCGCCACTTGTTGGTCGAGCTCAAGGTTTGTTTGGTGCTTCCGGAATGAATGAAACGTCTTTGATCATGGGACTTAGTCTTGTTTTCACTGCTGATAAGAAGTTTAATGGGTCAACTATTAGTGTTTTTACACGTAATGCTGTAACTTACACGGAACGAGAATTTTCTATCGTTGGCGGAACTGGATTTTTCCGATTCGCCCGTGGGTTTATAAGTGCTAAGACGTACTGGACTAATGGCTTCAATTCCATCATTGAGTGGACTTGTACTGTTGTTCACAACTAAGTATTTGGAATTCTTGGTTTTAGATTGGGAAATCTGTTTCATTATGTTCTGCTGCTGCTGGGAACTTCGTTTTCTTCTTTTAATTCTCTGAATCTGTAATGCCATATCTGTTTTTGTTTGTGGAATCCATTTCATTTCTATACAGTTCGTTTTATAATTACTCAAGAAATCCATATCTGTAACACTAACAGAGGTACATCATCCTAGAAGATTATCTTCTTCCTGTTTTCAATCAACTAAACAAAAATCTGGAGGTTCATCTTTGCAAGCAAAAACCTGGACTCAAAAATCTTAATGCCCTAACCACGTCTGACTTTCTCCATTACTTGGATCACAGACGCGTTTCTACATTTGGATTTCTGCTATCTAGTGGGAATAAAATAACCATAGTCAACTTTCTGTAACAGATGAGAATAGATACAAATAATAGAAAGAACTGTCGGTCACATTCTGATACCAAAAGTTTATTCTTTTATCCATACTATCTTCAGACCAAGTCTTGCTGTATATATTACATTATGTTAGAGTTGGTGTAGGTGTAGGTGTAGAAGGTGAGACTTTTTCTTTATGCAGGACAACACTTAAAAACATGAACACTTCTTCACAGAAAAGGAAATGGATCAAAGACGGGAGCCAAGAGTAAGATCTAAAACATTTCAGGTATATGAGCCAAATGAGTCTCACACCTAAATGATAGGAGCACAGGAATTTGCTCAGTTCCCATCTTAGTCACATTTTTCAGGCCGCAGACAGTCTTTACATAACAACACTTCTACTCACTAGAATTCAGGAATCATATAGTAGGTAAGAAAAATGAACTATATCTGTCGAAAGGCCTGGGGTAAGTATGAGAGGGCTATCATATAAATGTCGGTTTCCTGAGTTTGAAATGAAACACTTGGCAGCATAGAATGTTACAGGACTAGGAACTAAACATAAGCCACGGTATGTTCATTATTGAGTTTCCAGAGATTCAACCTATATACTCAAAACATAGAAGGATATATAACTATGAAGCACGGAATATCGACTACCTACAATGGATGGTTTTACAAGCAAGAAGAAACCAAAATGATTGCTTCATTGCGTGCAAAAGATCATGACAAAGATTTCAATATTGCCATATAATTCTCAGTTTCTCATCTTAATTCAAGTATAATGCAAATTTAATATGTTAGAGTGGGTGTAGGAGTCACTTATTCTTTATGCAGGACTATACTCGAAAAACATGAGCACTTCCTCGAAGACCAGGAAATGGATCAAAGACAGGACTCGAGAATAAAATCTAAAACATGTCAAGTGTAGAAGTCAAAGGAGTCTCACGGCTAACGAATAGTCATAAGAACCTGCTCAGTTTTCATTTTTGGGGGGGCCACAGACACTCTTTACATAACAATACATACACTTGCTGGAAATCAAAAATCATATGATGTGTGTGAGAAATGAGCAATTGCTCTAAGGTAAGTGTGAGAGGGGCATCATGTAAAAGCCAGTTTCTCTTGCTAACTAGTAATGAAGCAATGTCTAAATTTCTCACACGATGTTTTTTTATTTTCTTCATGTTGTTAACAAATTTGGATTTAAGCACCTACCAGCATAAATTGTCATAGGACTAGGCACTAACATAAGGCATGATATGTTCAGTATTGAATTCCAGGCATTCAAGTAATAGACTCAGAACACACAGAGACATATATATCACGAAAAAGCAAGGAAACATCGACTATCTACAATGGAAAGTTTTACAGGCAAAGACAAACCAAAATGATTGCTAGCAAAAGATCATGCAAAGATTTCATCTTCAACTAACCCAATAACATCTTAGAAGGAAGTATGCTAAGCAGTTCAAGATCTAAAACTTGGGTGTGAGAGGGGCATCATGTAAAAGCCAGTTTCTCTTGTTAACTAGTAATGAAGCAATGTCTAAATTTCTCACACGATGTTGTTTTATTTTCTTCATGTTGTTAACAAATTTGGATTTACACCTACCAGCATAAATTGTCATAGGACTAGGCACTAACATAAGGCATGATATGTTCAGTATTGAATTCCAGGCATTCAAGTAATAGACTCAGAACACACAGAGACATATATATCACGAAAAAGCAAGGAAACATCGACTATCTACAATGGAAAGTTTTACAGGCAAGGACAAACCAAAATGATTGCTAGAAAAAGATCATGCAAAGATTTCATCTTCAACTAACCCAATAACATCTTAGAAGGAAGTATGCTAAGCAGTTCAAGATCTAAAACTTGGGTGGTGCATGCAAAGAATTGTCAAGCAAAAGAGAACATATCAAGCATTAAGAACGATGAGAAGTACTGAGTTTAAGGCATTCACTCTGACATCTCCGGAGGCAAATATCGTTCCAGTTGGGCACTTGGTGTTGATTAACACAGACAGTGCGAGCACACGCATCAGAGCAAGCATCGAGCTCAGACACACCACAGACAGTAACACAAGTATCAGGAGTTGGGTCTTTGGAAAATGCACCAACCCTCTTTAACATTCTCTTCGACGTACAAACTCTCTCACAGACAAAGATATCATCGGAGCTCTTTTCTCTTCCACGAGCACTTTTAATTCTCTGTTCTTCAGCACGTCGTCTTTTCACCCTCAAAGCTTGTCCTGCAACAATGGCTGGAATTGCGGCACCTAACAGGGACCACCATGCATCAACCATAACTTCTGCCTTGGTGCCTCAACCTTTTCAGTTGAATATACTTCTTTCCTTGACCTTTTCATCGAAGAAAAAAAACACACAAATTAGCTAAAACTAGTTCAAACAATATACTTCACCCATTCTCAAAAATTCATTCAACCACATTAAGCTATACAATATTTGACGTGCGAAAGAAACAGAATCATGGTGTTCACATCAGTCCAAGACAATCAAAATACTTATCATGAGAGTCTCCATGACATTTACAGGTCTAATAAGTGTCATACAAAATATTTCGAGGCGATACGAGACCAAACACACCAATATCTAAATCTCACCCCTACCCTAAAACACAGAATGATTTACTTTCTGCCATCCATAGCATTCCAATTTCTACTCATGTCAGACATAAGTCACTACCATAACTTTCCATCATTTCACCAAACCCGAGTCTATTCGGTTGAATTCAGACACCGCCAACTGAATCTAATACTAAATTCAACTTGATATGAAGAAGCACTGGTAATCGAACCTCTAGACTAAACAATTCAGGATTAAATCTTGCCACATTGAGTATCAAATAAAACCCTAGAAATTGAAACTAATACTACTACAATTACAAAACCCTAGGTGAATAAAAACAGACAGAGACATAAAGAAGTTGTACAAACCGAAAATGAGCTTACAATTGAAAGAATTCGGTGAGGAGATACGAGTTTGAGGTTTCTTCTTCTTCGTCTTCTTCACCTCATCAGTTGCAGAAGAAGAAGAATTCAGGGTTTTTTACTATGAGGAGAAGAATGAGGAAAATCAAAGGGTTTTATTTGGGTGGAGAAAAGAGTATTCGGTGTTTCTCGGTTTACTGTAGAAAGCGTGCGCATGATACTTCGCACGTTGGATCTACGAAAACAGTAGAAACTTTTATTTGTGCGGAGGGCCGTGGAAAAAAGACGTATTGCTTCCGTTTGTTTGGATCTGATTCAGGATTTGAATCTGACTCGATATCCAACTCAAATCTTTTTCTGACTCGACATTCGACGAAGAAAATTGAGCGTTTAACGTTTCTATGTGATCTTTTGGCACTACCCAACTGGATTCATAAACTATTTTGTAATAAATCAGATTCCGATGTAACAAGTTAGATTCTGGTAAATCTACTACCAATCTTATTCAAGTTGAGAATTCCTCCGCTCAAATGATGACGAGTTCCGAACGAGAATTCTGCAAGGGTTCCTGAAAGAGAAGACAAATACTTGGCCATTGTAGCTACTGTTGTGACTAAAACCACCACGTACGCAACAAGAAGACAAACTGCAGCAACAACAGAACATCACCCAAGTAAATCTGGATTGCAAATCCAGGAAAATCAGCAGTAATTTTTCCCCTTTCAAAAACTAGAGCTATTCTAGATTTTCCAAAAAAGGTAAGAAGCACCAAAACAGAGATCCAAGCTACAACCAAAGTTGGAACTGCAACAGCAAGAGCACGTAACATTGATGCAACATCTAATGCAACAACTGCCAGCAATACAAAAACTAATACAGCAGCAGAAGCATAAAGTGCTGGCTCTTCAGCAAATTCAGCTAAAGTCAAAGAATCAGCCCGAAAGAAGACATTCCGAACGAAATTCAAGGAAGAACATAAAAGAAAAACCCAGAATAAAATACTAACAAAATCCCATGTTCTTTCTTCACTCTTTAATTTTATTAACAAACTGGGTTTATTCATGCTTTTTTCAATTTCTTCTGCCATTGGAGAAGGAATCATCAGGTTCGTCTGACATTGGAGAAGGATCAATGTATGCTATTTATAGAGTAAACTCGACATCCCAAAAACGGATTTCTGGAAGAGTTTCTCAGGGACTATTCCTAAGCACAGAACAAGACAGGAGGCACCTTGGACGTCTAGGGTACGCTGAAACAAAGATGCGAGCCAGAGCCCTCACTTAACACCTCGGGAGGCCGAACCAAAATCCAAGGCAGAGCTGGCGCCAGGGAAGCATACTGGTTCTGACACTTATCGGGTTACAAATAAAAAACAGCACCACTAATGCCACTGACTGATGAAAAAAGCACCCTTAGCAGGTGAGCATTAAATGCCATCTTGCGCACATAAAAACATCCCATCATTGACAATCTGATAGTAGGACAGTGTACCTGAACTATGCTTAACCTCCAGAAATTTTACTTTATTGAGAACTTGAATCTCAATCAATCATATCATCCGCTTCTTTTCCTGTTCACAAACATTACCAAGCATAAATTCCAAACAAATCTTCACCAGTAATCACCACAAGAGCAAGCCCCATCTTTAAAATGGTGAAATCTAGCTCTATCTCTTACAATTATTTCACGATTATAAATCTTCGAAATCAATTTAATCACTACGTGACAATCCACACAAATCCTAAGATTCTTATTAACTTGAATCGGTTTACCATCACCACCACCACTAATCAATCCATAAGCAACAGCTAATCTCTCACTGTGATACCATAATACATTCTCCTTGTCTTCTTCACCAATATCATGTAAAACAAAACTAGTTTCAGCTGCATACCCCATACTGTTAATCCTCAAACTAATTTCATCTATCTTCTTATAAATATCTCTCCAATCTGGATGATCTTGATCGCCATTAACGAATTTATGTATTGACCCTTTAATTGTAATAAAACTGAAACCAGGGATTTTCTTTACAGCTTTGCTCTTCATTGCTTCTCTTACTTTTCCAACATCATCCCATCTTTCATGAGCAGCGTAAGTATTTGATAACAGGACGAAATCACCGCAACTATGTGAACCCAATTCTACTAATGCCCGAGATGCAATTTCAGCTAATTCAACTTCTCCGTAAGTTTTACAAGCTCCCAATAAAGCTTGCCAGAGAACAATATCGGGTTTGGATGGCATTGACTTTATGATTTCATAAGCTTCCTTAACTCTTCCAGCTCGACCAAGCAAATCAGCTATACTACCATAATGTTTCACATTAGGTTTTAAGCCAGAACTTTCCATGGATTTGAATAAAGACAGACCTTCTGAAACTAATCCCGCATGATTACATGCACAAAGTGCGGAAAGATATGTTATTGCATCTGGTCGAATTCCAGTCTGACTCATCTCATTGAATAGCTTCATTGCATCAGGGCCATGACCATGCATCCCAAGACCCATAATCATAGAGTTCCAAGAAACTAAACTTTTCCTGCAACCCATTGAACGGAAAACGTCGCATGCTTTGTCTACAGATCCACACTTGTAATACATATCTATAAGTGCATTGCATACTTGCACATTTTTGTCTAAATTTGATTCCTTTATGTATGAATGAACTGTTTCACCTTCCGGCAATGAGCCTAACTGTGAACAAGCTGAGATAGAACCAAGAACAGTAATTTCGTCGGGTTTCAGCCCTTCAAACTTCATCCCCTTAAACAAATCCAATGCTTCTTTAGGTTGATCACCTGTGGAACAAAATAACAGTACTTCAGAAAAAACAGACACGCTATAAGATTTATGTATTGCCGTAAAGCCTCCATGGTACACACACGGATAACAATGTCTGGTTACCAAAAGCTTGCCCCAGAAAGTGCTCTGCGAAAGCAGTGGTGGGTGGAGCTAGGCACTACCTAACATAAGCTTAGAAGCCAATTGGGGGCTTATGCCCCCATAGTCTAGCTGTCTCAGTCAATGCACGAAAGCAAAACCAATTCCATTTTTTTCTTAAATCGGTCACTTACAACAACATGAAACTGCAAGTAGCATAGAAATGTTTTACCTTGAGCCAACCCACCAATTAAAGCATTCCAAGAAGCCCGATCTCTACTTGGCATTTCATCAAACAACTTCCGCGCAGAAATTAAATCACTTGTTTTCGCATAAACATCCAACAACGTCGTAACCAAGCGATCATCAGCAGTAAACCCAAACCTCACAATATGGGAATGAATCTGTTTAGCTTCAAAAACACCTAAAAATCGTGAACAAGCTTGAAGAGAGAAAGAACAAGTTAATGCGTCTGGATTCTTAGCTTTACGAAACATGTTCTGGTAATAAGTTATAGATATTTTAGGCTCATTACTTCTTGCAAAACCACGTATAATTGCATTCCAATCATTTTTGAATGGTGTTTGAATTTGACAGAAGATTTCTGTAGCATAATGTAAGTTTCCGAATGGTGAAATTGCGCAAAGTTCGATAAGTTTAGAACGAGAAGGTAAGAATGTGAAGTGTCCAGTTGTTATCAGGTGAGCTTGGAGCTGTTTAATGTGTGAGAAAGAAGACAGCCTTTGGACGAGAGGCTCAATAGAAGCCATGGAGGGAGAGAGATGCTTTTTCAGACTGGAGTTTTTATATGAGGGCGCTAAATATAGATCTTAGTGCCGTGGGACCATAAAAAGGTTAAAATTGTAGGCAGGTTGTCGCTGGGGGGCAATTGCCCCTCGTCACACCGCTTCTACCTTCAAAAAAAAAAGAAAAAAAGACTTTACTCCGTGAATGGAAAGTAAAAGGAAAAGTGAACCAAATCCTCTCTCTCTGGTTTCTATTTTGAAAAGAAAAACAAAAAAACCTTTCTACTCTTCCTTCGTGGAAGAGTAATCTCTAAGCAAACCTTCGGGTGATTAATGGGTCATGAGCAATGAGGAGCGGATTTGAATGTTTAGATTGACAAAGTGGTGATGAAAGTTTAGTTTTTCTTATCTGGTTTGCATATTACAGTTTCATTTAATCTCTTCAGTTCGGGGATGAATACAAGCTGTGGTTCTAATTGACACGGGTATTTCCTCGGACTGTAGCTCTTGTTTCTAATTTTCTTTGAATCACTTTTCCCCTACTCTAGGTTGTTGTGGGTATGGTTGTATTAGTACTACAACAACAGGGGATCTGATTTTTCTTTTTTTCTCTCAATTCTCTTTTTGTTCAAATTAGATATTGCCTTGCCTAGATGTATTGAGCTAGTTTTTGCTTCTTCCCCCTCTAAGGTTGTCGTCGGTATGGTAGAAGTTCATACAAAGCAACGGGGGTTAGAAGTTTAAATCTACCTCTGATCTGGTATCCTTTTGCTTGCCTTTTCCGTTTCTTTTATGGGTGTCTCTGGAATTGATCGATTAATTAGTTGTTTGTATCCCAATAACGATTGGGTCTGTGGATCTGAGTGTTACTCTCCATTGTACTTTTAGTGAATTCCCGATGTTGATTGGGTCTGGTTTGTCTTTGTTTCCTATTAGCTGTTTGGTAAAAGTCCTAAACTGTCTCCTTTGTGTAACTGAATTTTCCGGCATCCTCTATCGTCCGATTGTATTCTAAAACTTTATCTTTGTTGCCTAAACATTGTTTGGTAAAAGCCACAAATTGTCTCTTTGGTGTAGTTGGGTTCTCCGACATCCTCTATTGACCCTTTTGTTTTTGAAAGCTTTATGTTGGTTACAATATTAAGGTCAATTTTTCTATTCTTAAAAAAAAAAAAAAAAAAAAATCAAAATCAAAATCAAAATTTACCGTGGTGTCTTAAAATTAGTATAAATTTATCGTTGTCTTAAAATTTTATTTAGAGTTGTTGAACAGTTGGGCCTCTTCTGTTCTATCTGCATCTATGTTCCAGGAGTAGGTAACATCTTAAAGTAAGTAATTCATGGCTTTTGATCCATGTCCAGGTGTATGTGCACCTGTTTGTATTAAAATTTCAAGTATTCTTAGTCAGGTGTGTTTTATGAAACAAGTGTATGTGCACTTTGTTTCAAAGAAACCATCTTTGAAACTTCAAGTTTTATGGTCTTCTCCCTACCTTTGGTCTACTAATGAATTGTGTGTGGCTATAGACATTTATAGTTGTGATTTTAAAACAGATTAAGAGTTTTGTTAAGTCTTTTATTAGGTAATATATAGGGAAGGGTCGTTGATAAGATGATTCTTGATTTAACTTTAACCTCCTTTATTGGTCAAAACATCTTCAGGAGATCTTAGGAATTCGTATTCGGTATCTCTTAGTAAGTAATTTTTGTTTAATTAAGAATTTTTGGGTGCTCGGTCTGAATATCAAGCTCTTCGTTTTGGGCCAGAGGACGGCTTTAAAGGTACTCTCTTATAGTTTCTGAGCTAATTAGAGAATTAGGGGCAAGGGAATTAAAAATTAGTGGGTACTAGCTAGTGGTCAGGTGTTTCAAAATCAAGTTAACTTTTTCTGTGATTTGCTAGTTTCAGAGGCATGTCTTCGCTTTTGTTTGAATGATTTTCTGTTAAGAGTCATAATTGGTACTCGGTTCTATCCCATATGTTTTAGTGTTCAGTTTTTATTTTTGCGTGTTTCTATATTAGTTTGAATAAAAGCATCACAAATTTGCCAGCAATAAAACATCACATCTAAACCTCCGCTCCTCTAACTCAATAAAACCCAGAGTTAAGCTGACTTCATCTCTTGATTTCTCCCCGTCATTTATCTACCGTATTAATCCTCTTTTATTTCGTCGTATTTTCTTCTATTCAAGATATTCTGTGTATGTTTCTGGTGATTCAATCTGAAGCGACTTCTACAGTTTCAACAAACAAGACTTTACAGCAGGAATACAGGTAACAAAATATTGAGGGATGTATTCCACTCGAGCTTTTGACTTATAACCCTTTATTCAAGCAGTCCTTTGTTTTATCTTGAGTTACGTTTTACAAAATTCTTATAATCTATTGCATACATGATTAGATCTTAGTTGCTGCTTTCATTACTAAAACATATTTGGCTTGCTTTTTAGGATAGGCTTATAAGCCGAGGTTTCAATATTTTTTCCTCAATATTCCCTGATGTTTTTAAAACCCCTAGTCATCTTAAAATCAAGCATATCATTGGTTTATATTCTGTTTTCACTCATAATTTGTTGTTGTTATATTACATTATTTTGCTTTCTAGTACAAAACTTGCTTATCTTTCTTACAATGAAAATTTTGGCATGGAACACACAAGAGTGTGGCCAGAAAAAAACAAAACAACATTTAAACACATTACTCAATGTAGAAAAACCTGACATTTTATTCTTATCTGAGACTAAATCTCAAAGGAGTTTAGTAAGAAAAACTGTAAACTTCTTTCCCAACTTTCATATTGTAGACCCAGAAGGTACAGCTGGGGGCTTAGCCCTTGCTTGGGTTGATGGATTCCACTTTGAAATAGTTCAATGGAATCTCAATATGATAAATGTCATTGTTAAAAACAATTTCCATTCAAAGGAATGGTTGCTCACTTGTTTTTATGGTTCTCCTAAGCATGACATGAAATTGAAGGTCATGGGAAATCTAGAAAACATAGCACAAAGAATGAATTTAAACTCAATGCCTTGGTTGGTCATAGGTGACCTAAACATTATCTTTAATAGTGAGGAAAAAGAAGGAGGCCTTCCTTTTAACAGAACTAAAATGGATCCTATTTTAAATTTAATCCAAACAACAGGTTTGGAAGACCTAGGTTTCAAAGGAAACACCTTCACTTGGAGTAACAAAAGAGAAGGTCTGGCAAATATCAAGCAAAGGCTTGACATGGCCATGGAAAATGCTCAATGGAATTTAGAATTCCAAGAAGCATCTCTTGAAAACTTGGTGGCTGTTGGCTCAGATCATGGACCAATTTGCCTCTCTTTAAAAACTTCTTCTTCTCTTTTTATTCATTCTTTCAAATTTTACGATACTTGGTTGAAAGAACCATCCTGTATCGAGGTTATCAAGAGTTCTTGGACTCTCAACTCTGGAAACACAACCTTAGATCTGATAGCAAATATTTCCACCCTAACCAATAACCTTAGCACCTGGAAAAAAGATGTTTATGGAAAACCAAACAAAAAAATTAAATTACTTCTAAAAGCAATAGAGAATTTAAATGCAAAACCTTCCAACACCGGTACAACTTCTCTCATAAACAAGAAACTACTAGAGCTAGAGGCATTGTATGACACACATAAGGAAATAGCCAAGCAACAATCTAGATACAATACAATCGCTTTGGGTGAAAGAAATACTACTTTCTTTCATGTAACTATTCTGAAAAGAAGAAAAAGAAATAACATAGATTGCTTACGAGATAAGGATGATAATGTTGTCTCAGCCAGACCAGAAATCGAAGAAGTTCAAACTTCCTATTTCTCTGATCTGTTCACTGATAGTTCTTTTAACACAGATGAACTAATTTTCTCACATATTAATCCTTGCATTTCCACTGAGGAAAACCTTGAACTAACTAATATACCAACCTAGAGGAAATATGGGAAGTAGTCAAAAAGCTTAAACCAAATAAAGCACCGGGACCTGATGGGTTCCCGGTAAGTTTCTTTAAACATAACTGGGGGATAGTTGGCCCTCAGTTAATCTCTGTCATTCAGGATTTCTTTAAAAATAAACATCTCCACCCAGAGCTAAACAAAACTTTCTTGTTTTTAATCCCAAAGAAACAGCATCCAAAACCTCCCGCTGATTTTAGGCCAATTGGCCTGTGTAATGTACAAAATCATAGCAAAGCTAATGGCTAATAGATTTAAAAAATCTCTATAAAAAATTATCTTTCCCCTGCAATATGCTTTTCTTTCTTCTAGGAAAATTTCGGATAACATCATTGTATCTCATGAGGTAATTCACTCAATGAAAAAAAGTAAAAAGAAAACAGGCAACATTGGGTTAAAAATTGACATGTAGAAAGCCTTCGACAGGGTCAATTGGAATTTCTTAATAAAAACCTTAACAACTTTTGGTTTTTCTGAACATTGGTGTCAGCTAATTTACCAATGTTCCATTGCTGTCTTACTCAATGGCCATCCCTGTAAGGATTTCAAACCTTCTAGGGGCATTAGGCAAGGAGATCCATTATCTCCCTACCTTTTCATACTGTGCATGGAAGTTTTTTCTCGCTTGCTAAACCATTTACAAACAACAAAACAAGTACAAGGGATAAAACTAACACCTAAATCACCTCCTATCTCTCACCTGTTCTTTGCAGATGATCTGCTTCTGTTCACTAAGGCAGACTTAGGAAGTTGAAAGAACTTGTTAGAAGCCATACATACTTTTAGTGCAGCATCAGGTCAAGTCATAAATATTGAAAAGTCAGGCCTCTTTTTCTGCAAAAAAGTGCATAATAAACACATAGGCATAATCTGCAGATTAATGAAGATAAAGAAAATTAACATAAAAGATACACATCTAGGAGTACCGCTGTTCATAGATAGATCAAAACTGAAAGCTTTTGATAACATTATTGAGAAAATGGAACAAAAATTAAAAATTGGCTTGGAAAGATCTTGTCTCAACCAAGTAAAATTGTCTTGAACAAAGCTGTTCTTTCTAGCATGTCAATTTTTAGCATGGGTTGCTTTGTCCTTCCAAAAAAGATAACTAAAAGAATAAATAACATCCAAAGGGACTTCTGGTGGGGGAAACACACAAATTCTAAGGGTATATATATAAAGTCTTTTGATTTTTTATGTAACCCAATAGACCAAGGGGGCCTAGGTTTTAAAGAAGCCAACAAAGTCAACCATGCTATGATCAGTAGAATAGATTGGAGACTAGTTAGTAACCCGGATGGCCTGTGGGCTAAAATCCTAAAGGGTAAATACTTTAAGAAATCAGGAGCCTTACACTCTAAGAAGAAATCTCAAGCTTCTTGGATTTGGAAGTGCATCTTACAAGGAATAGCACACATTAAAAAGAATAGCATTTGGGAAGTAGGTAATGGTTTGCTGATAAACAATTAGGAAGATAAATGGCTTCCATCTAGAGGAGAGACCTTGGCAGAGTCTTTCCTTCCAGAAACACAAATATAACACTTGTGTCTGAGCTTATTGACTCAAACACAAAAAAGTGGAACACTGATCTATTACATTCTTTATTTGACAACTCAACTGTGCAGGAGATTACAAACATTAGACTTTACACTACCAATGAGGGAAGTCTGAAAAAGGACAAACTTAGGTGGACATTAACTAATAATGGGGATTTCTCAGTAAAAACTCTTTATGCAAAACTGTCTAATCCTTCTAACACAATCTCTGACAAAACTAAAAAGTTTTGGAAAAGATTATGAGCCATGGATACTTCTCAGAGGATCAAATTGTTTATATGGAAATACTTACAAGATGCATTACCAACTAGACAAAAGATCAGGTCTATTGAAAACAAGTGTATCTTCTGTAATAGTGTTGTTGAATCTACTTATCATCTTTTCTTTGATTGTGATTATGCAAAAGCAGTTTGGAATCTTCAGCCAATGGCCTCACAGGGAGTAACTCAAACTCTAAACTCTCATAATAATACTTTCCTGCACAAATATAATGAATGGATAGCAGGGGATATGAATTCAATCTCAATGGCTCTTGCTGCAACCAAATGTTGGTTTATATGGAAAGAGAGGTGTCTTAGAATCTTTGAGGATAAGTCTAGAACTCCTGAACAACTTTCCTTAGACATTACACGTCACTATGATTACTAGCATCCAACACATTTGCACAATTAGGCTCAACCACAAGTCAGACACATCAAACCTATACCTTACTGGCAATTCCCAGAAGTGAACACTGTTAAGATAAACTGTGATGCCTCTTGGATTTCTGAAATTACTAATGCAGGATTTGGCTTTGTGATTTATAACTGGACAGGAACATTCAAAGGAGCAGAATCAGGAATCTTCAGAACTTCCACTGCTGAAGAAGCAGAAGCTCTAACTATGCTGCACGCTACAAATTGGGCCATCACAAACAACTTACAACATCTGGTCATTGAGGGAGACAACCAAGCAATCATAAAGCACTTACAAGGAAAAGATTCAACAATCCAATGGCAAAGTCTGGCAATATTGGAGGAAGTCAGGAAAAAAACTGCAAACTTAACACACTTTTTGGGTTTCAATTTCGTAGACAGAAAAGCTAACAGAGTAGCTGATCTCTTAGCAAAGAATGGGAGGAAGAACAATAGACAACAGTCTTGGCTAGAACAATCTTCCCTTTTTAATTCCTTCGATTGCTTTTGATACTGAAAAAGCTTATGAATTATGTAATCTTAGTAACTCTGTTGTAAACGTTTCAGAAGAAACTAATATAAGAGATTTAGCCATCAGAAGAACAATTCACACTGAATCTGTTACAGATGAGACTGAATCAAATGATTAGTTTCTCACTGCTTTATCAATCTATTTATCTTCAAAAAAAAAAATTTAAGACATGAATGTCATAATTCACTGGGTTTGGAATTATCAAATAAACGGTAAGAGCAAGCAATATATTGCAAAAACGATGAGAGCAAGCACTATATTTAGCCTAGACGTAACTTGTAGAAATTGCGTATCTAGCAGGGTGTCCAGTTCCATATATTTTTGGGTTCATCTTTTAGCCTTCCTATTTTTTATCCTAGTATTTGCACAAATTTGGACCCGATATTTAAAGCATGTAATGATACCATTTCCAGGGGAAATTTTATAAAGTACCCCTGTTTTGAAATGTACACTTCAAAAGTACTCCCGTTTTTTACAAATTTTATAAAGTGCCCTAGGTTTGACATTTTTTTGAATAAACTCCACGTGGCACCTACATGAAGTCTTAAATGCCCCTCTGATTTGAACAGGGACGATTCAGTTAGAATCGTACACTCGACTCAATGACTCAACTCACTGCTATGATAAACATTCATAGCTTTAAAAGCTCTTTATCAACCACCTGTAATAAGATTTCACCACCTGTACAAGACCTGATTGTGAAAGAAATAAAAATTGCTTCATTTATAAATTGATACTAATTTACATAATAATTCATCATTATACAACAAACCTTTCATTGCATGAAAGCGAACCATGCTTCCATTCTACACAAGTACCATTGCAGGACTTCATGGACAAGAGCTTCTAGTCACCACCGAATCTTGCTGGTCTGTCACTAGCTTCATAATGACGCCTGAAAACATAACAAAAACATCAATATCAAACTCAAAAATCGCATAACATCAGAAATCAGATTTCTACAAAGACAAGATCACTTTATTACATACGGTGATAAGCATGTGGTGCTCTACCAGTTTGAGAAGCTTTTGCACAGCCATTGTGACCATGGCTAACACCTGTAGCTCACAACCATACTCAGCACCACCTGACTCAGCCAACACTTCATAATTGCCACCAACTTCAGTTCACTTGCACCCATCTGTAGCTGCAACACCATTTCAGTCTCATCTAAAACATCCACTAACACCATTCTCTAATACCAACAATAGATTCACACCTTTGAACATGTATGCAGGTGAAGTGGTTATGCAGATGGTGACGAAAAACTGGTTAGAGAGCCCCACACACAAATACATCCATGTCAATATAAGCTATAAATTTCAATCACAAAATGAATTTCAAATATTCATTGCCTCCACCAACAGTTCCCTATAATTGAAATCCTTCTCCAGACTCAACTTGAACTCTAATCCCATTTCATTAATTGAAGGTTCATAATATCTAAATTATAGCTATCACAGATTCACAGTAATGCTTAAATGCACAGATGATAAACACAATCATAATTCACAGAACATAACAGACTTCTATTAGGTAAAGAAAGTTTACCTTAAATCAAATTCCTAGAATGAATAAGTTGATCTTGATTCCTTGTTTTTCCTCAATTGAGCTTCTGAATCATCACTTTAAACCCTAACCATCGATTTCATCTTCAATCACCATCATCTATACTCAGAACCTGAAAATAATTTCCAATTCCTTCTTCTCTCTAATCAAAGTTCAAAACATCAATTCACTTCTCAAACCACCAAACCCAGTTTTTGATTTCTTCTTACCTACCACTAAATTGAACCTTGAATCTATTTCCAAACCCTAACTTTCTCTCTCTGATTCACCCTATCCTTTACAACCCGAGTTAATTCAACTCCACCATATCCTACTTCTGTTATTCAATCAACCAATTCCTCCTTCGATTTTGCACAAACTCAATACTAACTTCAGAAACCCTAATTCTATTTCTTACTGATTTGTTGTTCTTCAATCAATAAGAACCCTAACCAAAATCAAATTCACAACCTCAGAAACACCTTCCTGATCCATTTACTTCTCTAGATTTCTTCTTAATTGATATAAACGATTTCTCAGTTCATGCTTCTGAGAAGAAAAAAAACAAAGTACAGAGGAGGAGAAGAAGAAAAGGGAAAACCAGTCGCCCCTTTTCTCTTCTCTGAACGAAAAGAAAATGAGAGATTTCCCTCTCTCTCTCTCTCTCTCTAGGTTTAGATAAGGACCGTTTGGTAACTGACCTCGTTTTTTTGACCGGGTAAAACGGTTTTGACTAACTAATGTGATGATAGACGCATTTATGTGTCTATTTTCATCTCTTTTGTGTATACTGTTAGTACCCATTTCTGTACTAATTTTGGTATTTTATCCCTTTGTAGGTGTTTATGGAGAAATAGGCTTTTGCGGCAAAATTGGATCGAAAAGTTCTTAAAGGCTCCTGGGAGGACATTTGCTATTCGGACTCTCACTTTGGATAAGGGGTAACCCATTTTCAGGCAGCTGCTAAGCACAGACCGAGACTGGATAGGGGGAGGACAAATTTCTTCACGTTTTCAAATAAACAAAAATGGCGGGAATTTCTTCCTTACACAGGCGATTTTGTGGATGAATTTTTGATCGATTTTTATGGAGATTAAAGGGTTGAATTTGATTGGGTTTGTTCCTATGGACCTAACAGGCAAGGTAAGGGTGTTGGAATGGATCCAAAGTGGCTAGAACTCGAATTGGAAGCGAAAACTTTCCAAAAATATCATGGTTTATTTTGGGCAAGTTTCTTGGTTTATTTTTGGAAACTTACGTGAAGAAGTGGAAGGAAACTCTTCTTAAAGACTTGTTTCTATCAAGGGAGGAGTTTAGACAGCTTTGATTGATCGAATGCACGTGAAACAGAAAAAAAGAGAGGGAAATATCGCAACTTGCTGTGGAGGAAAAAAACCAAGTTTATTCTCGAATTTTCTTTGCTCTACTATGTATAAAAGGGTTGGTTAGGGTCCTAGGAAGGGAAGGAAGAAGTTAGGGGAAGTTTAGAGCCTTAGAGAAGCTAGAAAAATCATTGGAAGAAAACACGTTTCTGCTGGTGCAAACTGTGCCGGAGAAGACGAAGAACATAAACAGCAGAAAAAGAAAGTCGCAGATTCTGTGACCGTAACTTTCAAATTTTAAACCTTTTGTAACAATTTTTCCAACAGTTATCTTCAGTTCGCAACGGTTTCTCTGTAGAAATAGCTTCTGTAACAATTATATTAGTTACAGAACCCGCTGTTTAGAACTTTTCACTCTTTTAATCAACTTTTGAACATCAAAGATGTATTTTGAGCAAGAGATTAACATGAGGAGCTAAACCCCTTAGCCGAGGCGACGGAAGAAGCCATTGTTCCATGAAAAGTGGTATAATTCTATTTTTATTATTTATTGCAATTATTTTACATGATTTTTTTGCATAGAACTTAAAAGAAAAATTGGTTTTTATTGAGTAGTTGTGAAGTGTTTTGATAGGACATGCTTGGTTTTAACACTTTTGATGTTTCATGCTTCGTGCTTACAATTATTACTTCAAGAACCAAATTAGAGGCAAATATTAGAGTCAACTTAGAGAAAAATATTGCATGAATATTGATTAGAATTTATCAAATAATTGGTCAATGGTGGAATCCAAAGTCTCGGTGTTTTTTTTTTATAATTTGATACAATTTTATTTTAGTTAATTTGAGTCTAAAAGAATCCTTCACAAGTTCGAGAATCGAATCCTATTACCACCACTTTCACTACAATTAAAACTCACATCATGTGAGCCCTTCCCGTTTTTTTTAACTTTGGGGGAACTTATGAAAATTTGTAAAAAACGGGGGTAAGAAAAAAACGAGGCCAAAAAAACCGGAGGTACTCTATAAATTTTCCCAATATTCTGCTTCTGATATCCAAGGGTCCTACCGCATATAACCAACGCCAATAATAGCTGCTGCACATAATATCGTAGCTAAAGCCTAAAGCCATATGTAGGGGTCGTCGTTGTTGTTCTTTAGAGTTTTGAGGAAAGAATTCTCATCATACAAACAAAAACACGAGATCATCATGTCTCTGAGGAAAATATCTGCTTCTACTTCTTCTATTTCCGGCGAGGTTTCTGGTAAATCTCTCCATAATTACATTGAGGCTGAGCCGGTAGTAGTCTCCCACATTACTAGTACCCAAACCGAGGAACCTGATGTACCTAACTGCATGTTCGTTTCAAGGAATTGGATTCCGGGGAATCCAATTCCTAGGGAGTGCACCCAATTCCTTGAACCGAACGGTGTAATTAAGAATTTTGATTCCTAGGAATCCAATTCCCTCCAAAATAGTAGAATTTCATTGCATTGGTCCAATAGTGCAATGGAATTGGATTCCGGGGTAAAAACAAAGATAATTGAATTACCTCAACCGAACATGAATTTTTAGGATTTGAATTGCATTCCTTGGAATCCAATTCCAAGGATTGGATTACCCCATAATTGAATTCTTAGGTTTCCAATTCTCCCAATTTAACGGCTGTAAGTATAAGAATGAATATTTATCCAGGAAAAGAAGAACGCATCTTCCCGGTGATAATGGTTCTTGTGATGATCGGTATTGTTCCGATTCTTCTAATCCATCTGATGATGAGGATGCGTTTTCAACTGGCAAAAACATCTACAAATTCAAGCCAAACAAGAAAATCAACAAATATCATACCCAAAACCAAGCTTAATTTATCATCATCTATACCCGATGATAAAGTCTTTAAGCCAACCATTCGTTTCCGGTCAAACCCTCGCATTACCCCTGATTACTTGTATTGGACAAATACTGATGGTTACTTTAGAGAGAATGAAAACATTGCAGGGCATGGAGTTGTTGTAAGAGACCATCTCGGCAACCCAATTATTGCATGTTCGTGGTTTACAGAAAAACCAGTTTCCCCACTGTATCATCAACTCAAAGGTATTCTAGAAGCTTATCGAGTTGCAAAAACATTAGGAATCAAGAGACTGCAAGTTGTCTGTAACCATTGCTGGGCTCATGATGTCCTCGAGCGATTTCACCATGAAGGTCGTTCAATATGTATGTATCATCCCAATAACAAAGACTATGCTCGTCGACACATTTGCAAGACTTGCGTCAGGGATTCTTTTCCCAAGATTTTCCACTTTTCTGGCCTATCCTTAAAGACATAGCAAACTTGGCAGCTGACTTTATTGGATATATATGAATCTCTTGCGGACACAATACCAAGATATGATAACAAGATTGCTGATTACATGGCCAAATATGGGAAAAGATACGGTAAAGAGGTGGTTTTTAAACCGAGTTTCCTCGGGAATTGAAGGATCGTCTCTATCAACAGAAGCGTATCCTGACAACGGAGTCCCTTTTGATGCTCCTCCAGAAGGATTTGTTTGATTGCTCAAGAGATGTCCTAAAATTGATTTCTATCCTGATCGATGGATCTCCTTGGCTTGCAATGGATTTCTTTCATTGAATACTGGATGTATTCTCTTTTCAGCATTTGGGAGACCAAACTTTCTTTGTTAATTTTTTTTTCTTTTTTTTTTTTAGTATGGGTAATATGTTAAGTGAAATATTGTGCATGGCGCAGCTGGTCACCTTTACACGATGGAATCCAGGTTGTTAATCAACCCGTCACAGAGTTGTTGCTCCAAACGAAGTTGTTGCAAACTTTCCTTCGGTTATGCTGTCAATATAATTAAGCTAAGCGTGCAGGTTATCTGTGTGAAATTCGTAATTATTAATTTTCCAAGAAGTTTGTCACAATTTTGTGTTGATTTTCAACCATCTTATAAAGAATCAAGAATCAAATAATGATGCTTGGCTCACCATCTACCAAACATAAAAAAAAAAAGGATTGTTCAACACACGACTATCTGACTATCTCCACTCATTGACTTGCATGATATGGACCTTATTGTTGAAGTCTAAACACCAACTCAAGAACAGGCATAACTAAAAGATTCTTTCTGAACATTCTGAAGAAGAAATATGGGTAGTTTTTTTCAGATGTTGGCTAAAATTCTTTCTGCAATTCTGATATTCATCAACATACAGTACTGCTATGTGTTGAAAACCAATTCACAAATTGATGCGAGTAATATTTTTCCTTTGTGTTCAGGAGGTAATATCACCTCTAATACATATCGGTCGAACCTTAAACTTCTTCTGTCTTCTTTAACATATTCATTCGACAAAACGACTATCCTCAATGGATATTACGACACAGTCAGTCGAATGCCTAATACCGCCTATGGAAATTATAGTGCAGAGGTGATATTACACTAGAAGAATGTCGATCTACTGTTGATTCGGCCGTAAAAGATGTACAACACAGCTGCCCAGACTCTAAAGAAGCAGTTATTACATACAAAGAAATAGTTGCTTTAAAATTTTCCTATGAGCCATACTTCTCAACCATGCGAGATAATCCATACTTCCCACTCCCTAATGCAAATTCCGTTACAAACCCGGATGAGTTTAATTCGGGATTCGATAAATTGGAGAATTATATTTTGGAACAAGTTGCTTTTAATGGTGTCTCCAATACTTCATCTTCAAGTAATAGAAATTTGTATGGTGTTGGAAGCATAGACGTTTCGAGCTCACAGAAAATATATGGGCTTGCTCATTGCACTGGTAATTTATCAGTTAAAAATTGCACTCAGTGTCTTGGTGGGATAATGGATAATTATCGAAAATCGTTCAGCGGGCGAGTAGGTGGTAGAGTTATTTGTTGGAGCTGCTATTTTAGATATGAGACATATCAATTTTATGGACCCAACGCAACTTCACAACCATTTCCATCCCCTAATATGAACCCACCACCATGTAAGCATTTAAATACGCACATCCACGGTTTTAGCTAGATGGTTTATATTGGAGAAGAACACAATAGTACTGATTATTGAATTACTATATATGTGAATCGTTTCATGTTCTTGCAGCAAAGCCAAGGATTTCGCGTAGAGTGCTGGTGATCATTATAGTTGTTCCTTCAGTGATTACAATATTATCCATCATAATCATTTTGTATTTCTGCTTAAAGAGAAGAAAGAAAGTACTCGAAAGGAAAATTGAAGGTAAGCTTTCTTATTGTAGGAATGACCTGCAATAGTTTGATCCTTTTTCCGAAATTTGTATTGATTAGTCATTTGATTCTAGTTTTTTGTTTTTCAAAGTGCTGAATCTTTGCAACATAAATTCAGTACGATAAGCGCGGCCACACAAAATTTCTCAGATGCCAATAAGCTTGGGCGAGGTGGATTTGGGACTGTATATAAGGTATTGACATTAGGATCGCATGTGGCTTTATGGCTACACACACTTTTCAGTTTATCCCATTTGTTGCATTTGTCAGGGTACAATGCCAGATGGACAAGAAATAGCTGTGAAGAGATTGTCTGAAAATTCTGGTCAAGGTGAAGAAGAATTTAAGAAAGAAGTTGTATTATTGGCGAAACTACAACACAAAAATCTTGTAAGACTTCTAGGCTTCTGTTTAGATGGAGATGAAAAGCTGCTCGTGTACGAATTTATGCAACACGGAAGCCTCGATCAATTTTTATTTGGTTTGGCTTCTTTCCTTTATATTTTTTTCTATCACAAACAGTGAAAAAACTTGTCAATTCATACCGCATTTCACCTTTTGAATAC
Source organism: Papaver atlanticum (assembly GCA_023531105.1). Classification (NCBI taxonomy): domain Eukaryota; kingdom Viridiplantae; phylum Streptophyta; class Magnoliopsida; order Ranunculales; family Papaveraceae; genus Papaver; species Papaver atlanticum. The sequence goes on along the minus strand of JAJJMB010011752.1, from coordinate 796,633 downwards.
TGAACGTGTAGATCCTATTAAACGCACATTATTGGATTGGGAAAGACGATACAAGATTATAGGAGGCATTGCTAAAGGACTTCTCTATCTTCACGAGGACTCTCGACTCAAGATTATTCACCGAGATCTCAAAGCCAGCAATGTATTATTAGGAGAAGATATGGTCCCTAAAATTTCAGATTTTGGGATGGCTAGGATGGTGCATCAAAATCAAGTCAGCACAAAACGGATTTGTGGAACTTTGTAAGTATTCTAGCTATTCATAAACTATGTCTCTCACTATACATATGACCACTCTGCAGAAAGAAATCTTCCATATATTTGGTACTGGATTTTGCAGTGGATACATGGCTCCAGAATATGCAATGCATGGTAAATACTCTGCAAAATCAGATGTTTTTAGTTTCGGTGTGTTAATTTTAGAGATCCTGTGCGGAAAGAGGAGTAACTCTTTTGGTGGATTTGAAGGTGCTAAGAATGTCTTGAGCTATGTGAGTATGAACTTTGTTTGTGTAATTTTTGAACATGTAGATGAACTTTATTACTGCACACTAACGCTAACCATAGAAACCGTATTTTGTAGGCATGGGACCTTTGGGAGGAGGGGAAATCTGTAGAGTTGTTGGATCCGTCACTAAGAGATTGTTATTCACCAAATGAAGTGATGAGATGCATCCAAATTGGGTTGTTATGTGCTCAAAAGGATGTAGCTAATAGACCCACAATGGCGTGGATTATTCATACGCTCAATAACCACTCTGTCATTCTGCCATCACCTTTAGCACCATCTACATTTGTATTGCACGGTGAAACAGAACGCAACATACCTTCTGAAGATGGTGATAACGTACGCGTGAATCAGGTTTCAATGACGGAATTTTACCCTCGTTGACCATGTACTACTAGCTAAACTACATTTGGGAGTTCAACTTGACCTTTATTTTAAGAAGAGATGATAACTAAATGTAATCGGTATATGTATACATATATATTATTTTCCATAAATGCATCATGTGTGCGTGTGGTAGCGTGAGGAATTCATTAAAGAGTGCTAATTGGATATGTTCATTTTTGATTGATTAAGTAGTTATCATATGATCCCACTTCGTATGCTATGACTGTCTTCCCTTGTTGTTCAACTCCAAAATTAAATTAAAAAATAAGGTCGAAATTGTATGTGCCACAGCTGGTTAGAGTGTTCATAAAATCAGGCTCGATGTAATGCTAAGATGTTAACATATGTGATTGGATGGCGGCTAAGGATCACCTTCATGAAAACCTTATATTCCCAGAAGAGGTTCTACCCTATGGAAACATATGTCACATAGCCTTGAAGGGGCAATGTTATTCTTGGCACTAGCAAGATCAGTGTATGCTTTCAGCTCAGTGCCACACCGAGGCAAAGAAATGTAGAAACCTGTTAACGACACTTATCGGAACATAGAGGTGTAAATTGGGTTGTGCCAGCACGAGCACAGCCCAGCACATCACACTAAAATTTGAGCACGGCCTAGCCCAGCACGTGACTTAGCACGGCATAACACAACACGTTAGTTTCATGGGACGGGATGGGTTTGACTAATTAGCACAGTAGACCAGCACAGCACGCGGCATGGATAAGCACGTGGCACGGCACAGCACAACACGTTAAGAAAGCACGTCATAATATGTATAAAATACTACACAACATGGCACAATACATCATATTTTGTGTATATTTCACAAAAGAACCATTATTCTAGCCAATTATTGGCATTTTATTATCGTTATGTTGACTTATTTTCATAATAACACATATAATACCTAAATATTTGGAAAACATTTATATTGGAAAATATAAAATAAATGTGCCTGGCACAGCACAGCACGACACATCACGTTTATTTTTGTGGCACGGCCCATCAAAGCACGCCTACTAGCACGGCACATCATAATCTCCGGCACAGCACAGCACGACACATAGCACACTAAGCACGTGACTTCGTGGGCTGGGCTGTGCTGGGCAGGCACGTTTTACACCTCTATCGGAACAGATATGGCCTATACGTACCGTATCCGTATCCGAATCCGATAAGGATTACCGAATATCCGATATTCAATAATATCCGACAGATTATTCAAAAACATTTTCCGTATCTGTTTTGATAACATTTTCGGATATCCGGTAATATCCGATAATATTTCATTATAATAAAAAATAATTTAAATTCTTGTTTGGTCTTTCTCTATATTTCACAGATTACAAAAAAAATGAAACCCTAAGGAAACTCGACTAAATAAAGCCAAATAACTTGATCAAATGCAAAAGAATTCATTTTATAAATTATTACATTAAATCAGATTTACATAAAACTCAAATCTTCTCTACCAGATCTGAAAATTTCTCCAACTTTTCTCACAACGTGAACTAGTTGTGTTTTTGTTCTTCCATAATATTTTTATTTCTATGTTTTCATATGCTTCCAAGTTAACAACTAAGTATATTGTTCGAAAAATAAATAAATATGCATATGCATTCTTTAAAGGATATCGATATATTATCTTATAGGATAATACTCTTTCCGTATCCGTTCTATTAAAGTAAGAATATCCGAAAAATATTTGTATCTGATATCAGTTATCCGAAATTTCGGATAATATCCTAACGATTCGAACGATCTCTGATGGATATCGAATATTCGGTTATCCATTGACAGGCTTAGAGAAATGGCATGGAAATAAGCTTGCAATCTATGTGCAAGTCTAAAGCCTTCCTTATGCCTGAACATCACTCGATAGCCAGTAACGCATGCAAATGCATCATATTTAGCCTTTATGGCCTTGTACTTCGCAGAACAAGGGTATGTTGGAACGCGTGGAAGCTACGTTTAAGGGGTCATACTTTCAAATCATGTTTTCAAAGGAAAATCTACATGCATTTGTCTGGTGAGTTTTAAGTTTTATAACTCGATCACTTTACTACAGTGGCGCATCGGGGAGTTTCGGCTTGCGCAACATCGCTCCGTAGTTTAATTTTCCGGTCCATCGGTAGAGTTGGTATCAGTGCAAGTTCTGAGATAACATACTAGGGACTCTGCGGTATGGACTCGGGTGGATTCCTCCTTTTGCTCCTCAGCCTACGGGGTATTAGCAGACGTTTCCAGTTGTTGTTCCCCATGGTTTGTGTTGTCAGGTCGGCTAGCTCCTACTACCTCTGTGGAAACCCAAAAGACTCTCAGTCACGGTGGCTTGCATCTGAATGCTCTAGCATTAGAGTTTGGTCCTTACAGTACTGCATTAAGAAATTTCTTTTCATATTCGATGACCCTTTTCAAATTGCGAACTTTTGGGATTCCTGGTGTTGTGGTAGGGATGCGTACTTAGAATCCTTTGTTCAGATAACCTTTTGAAAATCTTGAGTATGTGATGTCTGGCGAATGCTAAAAGGATCCGAATCGATATCCTCAGTAGTATTGTGGACTCTCTTAAGATTCTTGGGTATGCTGTATATGACGGTTTCTCATAATGTGTTAATTGTTGTTCACAACAAACTTAAGAAACCTTGTGCGATTTATGAGCATCGTGGTATGTGACACATGCTCAGGAAATCCAAACCGTAGAATTTTGTCCACAAAAGTTCTGTTTTGAATTTCTGGGATTAAATTATTTAAAGATGGTGATAGTATAACATCGACACTTTTCGCATGATGCATATGCTCAAAGATGCGTTTTTGAATGAAATGAACCCTCATATTAAGCTTGTAAAGCTTACTCTAGGAAGAAACACTTACCCCTGTTACTTACTTTTGGAAGCATCGTGATGATATGACATCAGTATGCTTGTCCCTTACTCGAGGATGCAAAATTTTACCATGTTGCTTACAAGTGGAACCATTAATGATGTTGCGGCACTTTTATGTTATGACGTTTCCCAAAGGAATTGAAGCATAACCGTCCCTATGTCCCTTACTAAAGGAAGCATCAGGAATGATGCTTGTCGCGGAAACAGGTACTTGGCTACGACCACCCTCTCCCCTTTTTTATATTTGTAAAAATATCAATAAGACATATATAGGGAGGAGGCGTTGGTTGGTCGGAAGTCGAGGATGCTTACCAAAGTAAGCATCAATGTCACAACGAAGGTTACCCAAAAGAAACATCATTTATCCGTATCTCCATTCCCGAAGGAAGCATCATTGTCTATATATCCCTTCTCCAAGGAAGAATCATAGTACAAAGGCACTATTATGCTGTGATGCTTACTCAAGGAAACATCACTTACCCATTGTAGCTTCCTCAAGGAAGCATAATTAAAGACTCTGTCGTAATAGACCCTTTGCCCTATATGGACTAGGCTTTACTTGGCTTTGGGCTTGCACCATGATTTTTTTTTTCATTTATTATTATTATTTTTTTTGATAAAAGAGGGTTACGATTTTATTGATTAATAAAATGAAAGTATCGAAAGGGATTGTATCCAGTTGCAAGCCCAACTGGTTAGCTTACTTATTAGTCACATTCCATAATCGTTTCCCATTGCATAACCACTTCCTGGAATCCATGAAATATAAACCAATTTGGTTTACAACCCCCTTGATAGATCATTCTCTTGATCTCTATAATCACTTCATTCATGTCTCTTCTTTCCATCACCCTTCTATTACTCTCTGACCATATTGCCCATACTACTGCAAATGGAAGTATAGACCATATTTTTGAATTCAATTTGTTCTCCCTTTGAGATGGATTCAAACTGCTCAATCACTGACCAGTTGGGCTTGCAACATGAGTTGGATTAATTACTTATCCCGATGATAATGAACTTGCAACCTGATCAGAGAAGGGTACGTAGGCAGCCGTAATGAGTTGTTGTTTTTCCTGAAGATGGATTTCCATATGATTCTCTATTCAACACAACTTCACTTATGTCCACTTGAATTCAAGATGCTACTTTGTCCACTATGTCAGTTTCTCCAACTTTACCCACTCCATCAATCTCTAATGAACCTGACATACCTCTTTATGAAATGGATACATTTCCTCCACTACCTTCTGCTACTCAACCTTTAGTTCAGAATGCATCCAATGCACACCAGGAGCGAAAGTGGAATTAAAAAGTCATGAATATTTGCATCAGAGATTCAATCTGTCAATGAGGACATTATTGTTCCTACTTCATTTACAAATATAAATAAATTACCAGTTTGTAGAGTCTCTATGTGTGAAGAAATTACTTCATTGTTGCAGAATGCCATCTGGCATCTTGTCCCTCCGTATGCTTTTTAATATTGTTGGTTTCAAGTGGGTTTTCAAGGTTTTAAAAAATTCAGATGGATCCATTTAGAGGTATAAAGCAAGTTTAGTTGATAAAGGGTATAACCAAGTTGATGGTATTGATTATCAGGACACTTTCATCCATGTTTTTAAGCCGACCATTTTCAGAATGATGTTGTCTATAAGTCTTTACAAGGGCTGGACCATAAGGCAATTAGATGTCAAGAATGCTTTCTTGTATGGATATCTTTATGAAGATATGTATATGAGTCAACCTATAATATTTCAAGATAACCAATTCCTAAATCATGTTTGCAAACTCAAATAATCATTGTATGGCTTAAAGCAAGCTCCTCGATCTTGGTTTGACAGGTTAAGTCAATTTCTAACTCAATCTGGTTTCACTGCATCTAAAACTTACACATCTCTGTTCTTCAAGATAACTGCATATACTGCTTTGTATATCCTCATCTATGTAGATAACATTCTTGTCACTGTTAACTCTCCTCAAGCTATCAATCTTCTCATTCAGAGTTTCAGTTCAAAATTTGCAATCAAAGATTTGGGAGATTTGCACTTATTCTTAGGAATTCATGCTACCCAGAATGCTCATGGAGTTCATCTTTCTCAAGAGCAGTATGTTATACATCTTTTGAAGAAGATTAAAATGAACAATACTAAATATTGTTCCACACCAATTTCTACTACAACATTTGATTCTCACTCTCCTTTACTCGATAATCATGCAGTTTATAGAAGTACATGTGGGAGCTCTACAATATGTCAGCATTACAAGGCCTGGAATAACTCATATATATTGTGAATAGAGCTTGTCGGTTTATGTCCTCTCCAACTTAATCTCATTGATCTGTTGTAAAAATAATCCTCAGGTACTTGCAGGGTACTATTTCTTTTGGCCATCAATTCAAGAGATCAAGTAGTCTGCAACTTCAAGCTTATTTTGATGCGAATTGGGCTGTTGATCTTATATATTGATAGAAGGTCAACTAGTGTCATGTCCATCTTTATGGTTCCAAATCTTATGTCCTTGTAATCCAGAAAACAAAAAAATGTTTATAAGTAGAGTACCAAAGCTAAGTATAGGGATGTTGCCGATGCTACCTCTGAGCTTGTTTGGATTCAATCGCTCATGTTAGAATTGCATTTTTATTCTCCTCAGACTTTAGTTTTATGGTGTGACAACATGGGAGCACCTATCTTATAGTTAATCATATCTTCACAATCTTATGGAACATATTAAAACTTTTTTTTTCTTATGTTCGTGAACTGGTTGCCAACAAGCAGTTGGATGTGCGTTATCTTAGTTCTCATGATTAGATTGCTGATATTTTCACGAAAGGTCTTTCTACAACTCGATTTGCTTTGCTAAGATCCAAGTTCAGTGTCGCTTGCAAGACCATTGACTTGCAGGGGGTGTTAGAGAATCAATTGATCTCTCTGCTATTGCCAAGTGTCACCAATAGGTGTTGTTAGAGCATTGCTCGGTTGAATCCACCAAGCGTTGGTATGTCAAGTTTGGTTGTCATATTTTAGTGAATCAAAATTCATTTAAAGTGTCTCTTGATTATGTACTAGAGTCAACTTCGTATAGGTTAAACTAGAAAGACTCGGATATGAGACATACAAGTATTACTCGAAGACTTAAAGAATATGAAGAAGTAAAGAGCTATATCGACGACATCATCCTTCCTCTTGAGGTTAACAATATTTTGACTTGAACTGTTTCATTCCTAACGTATATTTCAAGTCTGCTATATTGAAAACATAACTGCGAGGCTGTGAATGATTATACTCTAGTTAGACATAGTGTTAAGTGTTAGAGCACTGCTCGGTCGAACTCGCAAGCGTTGCTATCTCAAGCTTGTTTGTCAAGTTTAGTTGCCAAAACTATAAGTCTTGATTTATAGTCTACTTATAGCTAAGTCTCGGACTAGGATAGTAAGTATAGTTGAGCTCTAGACTCCATGACGTTCATCATGCAAAGACGAAGAACTACTCAAGGAACTAGTAGATCTTCATCGACAAAAAGGTATGTGGAGACTTGAACTTATCTATCACTCAAAAGTCTATCTATTCTATCTCCTATCTTGAGAAAAAAGTCATATTGCTATATAGACTTCGATTATACACATTTGCTATTTCCAGCCGAGTTTATCTCGCTTATCTATTTCTCAAAATTTGTGTTGGTAAGCTTTCTCTTTGGACAAGTTCATCTTTACTCGTGACGAAAGTCATGTTGGTTGTTTCAATCTCTTGAAAATCGCTTTGATGAAAAGTAGTGTGTGAATAACCGTTATATAACATCCTCTAAGAATGTTTCAATGATTGAAATGAGAGTTTAGAATATATAACCTTGAATGGATATAAACATTGTATGTGAAATCATACTTGTGTAAGTCCAAAATCCTTGAACCAAAATATGTGTACTTTACTGGTTTAGGATGTCCGTAGCTAAGTCCGCGTACCCGTACGCGTACTGCCGGAAGTTCACATCCCGTGAATTTCTCATGGAGTTTGTGAACTGAAAACAAGATCAATCCAAGTATTTAAGTATGCGTACCGGTATGCGTACTTGAGTGGGTTATTTTTTAAAAACGATTTATTCATGAACTAAACATTTAATGCAATCTTTGCAAACCGTGGCTATAATGTTCATGAATCGATTCGAGTGAATCAAAATCGTTTTTGCTTCGATTATGTCTTATATACTTCTATGAGATCTAAGCAATTGAACAACTCTCTAACTAGTTCTTTTGAGTCATTTTAACTAGTTATGGTGAAGATGAATAAGGTTGATATGAAAGTGCTCATATGGCTAACCATTGGTTAACTATTGTTGAACCAACTAGGTGTACACATTTAGGTACGGTTACTCAAACCTAAATGAAGTATATTTCATTTTTGTATAACAAGCTAAGATTCGATCTAACGGTTGAAAGATATTAGATTGAATCTAATCAGGTTTTCATCTAACGGTGAATATTGAATGTTTTGTTACCAAGGTAACTTAGATTGCAAACCCTGATTTGGAAACTATATAAAGGAGAACTCTAGCAACTGGGAAACCTAATCCCCACACCTCCTGTGTGATACTAGTTGGATAAGCTAGAGTCTATTCTCCTTTAACCTTAGGTTTCCATCGAGACCCTGTAGGTTAACGACTTAAAAACTTCATTGGGATTGTGAAGCCAGACCCAACTATTTTCTATGTAGTTGCGTGAGCTGATCTTGTTGTTTCTATCGTATTTGAGTATAATCGTAAGATTGGCTTGCGAATAATTTCTCCGATAGGCAAGATAAAAAGTAGTCATAAACATCATCGTCTCATCGTTTGTGATTCCACAATATCTTGTTTCGCTAGTAGATTAAGATTATTGTGAGGTGATTGATAATTCTAGGCCGTTCTTCGGGAATATAAGTCCGGGTTATTGATTAGTTCCTGTTCACCTTGATTTATCAAAGGACGGAACAAAACTTGTAGATATTTCTGTGGGAGACATATTTATCTATTTCTGTAGACTTTTATGTGTGTACAAATTTTATTTATATTAAAGTCTTCGACTTTGGGTCGTAGCAACTCTTAGTTGTGGGTGAGATCAGCTAAGGGAATAAAGTGCATAGTATCTAGCTGGGATCAGAGACGTAAGGAGCGCAACTATACCTTGGATCAGTGTCAGATTGATTGAGGATCAACTACAGTCCAGAACGAAGTTAGTTTGTAGTAGGCTAGTGGATGTAGTGGCTTAATACAGTGTGTGTTCAATCTGGACTAGGTCCCGGGGTTTTTCTGCATTTGCGGTTTCCTCGTTAACAAAACTTCTGGTGCCTGTGTTATTTCTTTTCCGCATTATATTTTGTTATATAATTGAAATATCACAGATTGTGCTAGGTTGGTTGTTTATTGAAATTGATTAATCCTTGAACATTGGTCTTTGGTACCGTTCAAGTAATTTCTCTTGTATTCAATCAGGCTCGCAGATTTCTATTTGTTTGAGAAATGATTGAATCGAGAAATTGAGATATAACTCTTTGATATACTTTTTATTAAGATTGATTCTGACTGTCTAGTATCTCTTAAAAGTATATTGGAGTTGGTCCATACAGGTTGCTAAGCGAAATATTGGGTGAGGTTGTTAGACCCCCGCATTTTCATTAAGGAATTAGAATACGAAGTATAACGCTTATCTTTTGAAATTCGTATATAAGACATCGACATAATCGTATGAATGCTATTGAGATTATGTGTATGGGTAAAGGTGAAGATTTCATCCTAGGAAACAATGCTTGCATTTGTTTAAAGGAAGTACATTCATAAACTTGTTTTGTGAATCGAAAGGGAAATCGTTAGGCTTATTGATATTGTTATTCATTGTATATCTTTGGATTACCAATATGTGTGGATTAGTAGAACCTATCATAATCTGTTATGTATCTTGCTAAAACTATTCACAGTGCCTGACTTATGTATTGGTATGACTTTTATTAGTGCAACCGATCCTAAGTAATCACCTAAGATGGTATGATCGATATTTGTAATTGGTGTGACCGATCCTAGTAATTGGTGTAACCGATCCTAGTAATTTGTGTGACCGATCCCAAAAGAGTTATGCAATCGATCCTTGTAATTGGTGTAACCGGTCCTAGTAATTGGTGTAACCGATCCTAGTAACTGATGTGACCGATCACAAGTAATACCATGAGTATATGGTAACCGGTCCTGGTAATTGATGTAACCGATCCTGGTAACTGATGTAACCGATCCCAGTAACCATATGGAGGTAGAACCGATACTTGTGTTTGGTAGAACCGTAAACCCATGATTATTGATTTGATATTTGATCAATCACATAGTTCTTGGAAATCAGATGAACCAATTCTAAACTCGTTTGGAAGTGTGGTAAATCAGTTCCAAGATTGTAAATATGAAAAAGGATTTACAAAGAAAAAGATGTCGACATACTTTGAACATGTTCAGTAATTCTTATCTTTTATTCTTCAAAGATATTCCTTAATAACTCAGGGAGATCCCAGACCGAAATAAATTAAGAATCTTTTAACTAAGGTTATTAATTTTATATGCTTTTAATTACCAGTAATTAAATGCATATCTCTGGAAAATAAAAATTGGTAATGTGCATTTACTAATTGGATATTTTCTAGTGAGATTTCGGAAGATATTGGACAGATCATTTCCAGGAACTATGAAAACCAATTTGGGCATTTATTGCATATCTTGAGAATATTTGGTTTTGGAAATTCCTTGGTCTATAAATACCTAAGTTTGCATTTCGAGCAAACTAATCCTAAGAGCCAGCAAAACTACCTTGTTGTGTTGTTACTGGTGGAGCCGTCTATTCGGAGAGAAAACTAACCTAATTAGGCGAAATCTCTTACGACCGCTCGTTTAAAGACTTCTTTGGGATCAAGAAGCTCTACGAGTACTGTTGGTGGGAAACTAGATAATTGCAGTGTTATTAGTTTTCGAGTGATTTGATTGACTAACGGTTGTTGAACTTTGATTGCACCTAGTTTGTTTATTCTTGAGAATCTTCTCTTCTGATATAAGATTCACTCAAACTAGATCGAAGTGTCGACAGGATCTTTAAAACTGTTTGTAGATCTAAAGACGTCTTGTGATAATCCATTATTAACAGACTCCGTTCTGTGCGTGATTGATCACACGAGATTCAAGTTGTGGTGTGCAGGTGTTTATTGAAGATTTAAGAAGATTTGAAGACAAATATGATTTCTTATTGGTTTCATAATCTTTGGTGTGCACATAACTTGATCGGATGGGATCCAACTATAATCGGTTTATCTTTGATAGATTTGATTGATTAGTTGCGTAGATCGGCATCACTATATAGTATCTTGGTAGACTCTATATTGGTTGATTGCTTAGTCTAAACACAGCTACTTTGGTAGTTGTTGAATAGATAGATCTAGAACCCGACAAAGGAGTTTATTGGATTAAACAGAAGAGCCTTTGTCAAACTCATATCACTGAGATTGAATAGAGTTTTTACCGAACAGATTTGTTGTTCCTTTACTATTTGGAATACGAACCAAAGGAATTGTTCCAGTGCGTGCACTTATTGAATGTCGGAAGCGCAGGGATACTGAATAAACTAAGTGAACTAGGGTTAGTTGCTTGGTCTCAACTATATGAAGTTGGTTTAGATTTTGTATAGCGGCTTAATTCTGAAAGTATTCAATTCTAGACTAGGTCCCTGGGGTTTTCTGCATTTGCGGTTTCCTCGTTAACAAAATCTTGCTGTGTCATTTACTTTTCCTTTCCGTAATTATAATTGGTGTTATTATAATTTAAAGTAAATTACACAAACGTTAACTCCGTATTACTTGATAGTGATCCTATAGAGTTTGGTTAAGTCTGAACCTATTATCAAGTAATCACAATTTGATTATTGTATTGTCTCGATCTTGTATCCATAGACGATCACACAAAGTGTGAATACTGATTTATAGTATTGTCTCGACTTTGTCCATAGACAATCACTTTCGGTAAGAGGACTTATAGGTGGATAAATTAAAGATTGTGGTGTATTTGGGTACCCTCGTCCTTTTCAGGTTTTGTCCGTTAGTGGTTAGTATTAATTAGTTATTATGATGTACGTTAGCATTATGTTATTACAGCTGTAATATTTCATGTCGGATGTCATCCGCTATAAATAGCATTGTGGTCCTGTAAGAAAGTAAGATTTGAGAAATGATAAACCTAAGTGAATGTCTAGCGACACAATAACTCTTTAAAATAGAAGTCGTTTTGAAATAACATCGCTAAACTGACTTTTTACTTTTTAACTGCTAGAAGTCAAAAAGCTACTTCCCGATGTACATTAGTAGTAGGGTAAAAACTGATCCTACTGAAAATGGTAATTGAGTGTTTCGCCGAGCAACGAATCTAAACCCTAAAAAAATGTACTGCACATGAGTACTTTAGAATCGAGAGATCAATCTGTATAATTCTAGCCTAAACCAAGATATGGCCATTCCATTCTTGCTTCGGTCACAAAATGAAGGAGAAGGGTTGATCTTAGGGAGTGAAGAAAAGAATGTGTTGAGATAAAAATGATGAACTATGAAAGTGTGATTGTTTTATAACTTGTATCAGAATGTAGAACCCGCTTGCCGAATACAAGCTATAAGTTGTTGGTGTTTTCTGGATACTTGCGTTAATGAACCCCTCCTGGTGAAAATAGATTGAAAATCTATTTATACAAGTAATAGTCGAATACACCTTGATCTCATAGGAAATGGAAATAGTTAAGTTATGGAGAAGTGGGGATCGTGTAAAATGATGAAAACCACGTCCCTACTATGAGGGGAAGACTGGTCGGTTTTACACCAACTACTTCTCTACTGCCACTAACTGTCCGCCTTTCCTGACACTTTCTCATAATGGGCGTGTTGGACGCCGCACGCTGTAAACCGTCAGACCACCCTGATGAACATCCCCCAGTTTATGACATATTTGATGTCTCAAGTAATATATAGCAAGTTGCTGAGTGGGTCTTGCTGGCAAGACCTGATTATTTTGACCAATCACGCGCAAGCTATGCGGTAGGTAGTCATATGAATGAGACTTGTTGTAAGCTAGTGCTCGAAAAATAGCATATAATGCTTTTAAGTTAAATAATTAAATTATTCGTGAAATCGATATTTATAAAGTATCATTTATATTCGAAGCATGTAAAGCATCGTTGTTAAGCAAGCAGCTCAAATTAATCGATGCATATGAAGTGCCGATGTTGGGAGCGCAACCAGCCTTCTTTAGTCGAACGGTTGGTAGCCAAGTAAGTCGACTAAAGATTACGTGACTGACTCATGCAGAAGAGCAGCAGCTGACATCAATTATGGAGTCCCATTGGTCGCCTAAGATTGGATCTAAGACGGTCAAATTATATAGCCAAGTTGGATGGTTAAGATGATTTGCGGCAGTTGTTGATTATCGTTAACTTATTTAAGACTCTTATGAGTAGCGTAGCCAACCTACTTTGAGCAGCTGCTAGGAGCCGTTTGGGTAGGTTGAGGACAAGTCGATCGGTCCTCATGGAAGAGGGGCGGCCGGTGATCACGACGACATCTTATTGGTCGCCCAGAATTAGATCTAGGTCGGTCAATTTGGTTGGCCAAATTTGACGGCTGAGATCGTTTTGCTACAGCCACATGCTGCCGTTAGTTGAAATCAAGGCTTTTAAAATCGTGTTACCAACCTACTTTAGGTGATCGATTTGATGTGCTACTAGCAGGTTGTGAGCAACGTGATTGGCCAAGGCTAAATGCAAGTCGCCAGTAAGCATATTAGCACTTCATTGGTCGCCTAAAATAAAATCTAAGCCATCCAATTAGGCTGGCAAAGTTGGATGGCTACGATGGATTTAAGACTGCCATGGCCGATCTTAACTCGTTAAACACCTTTTTCAACCGCATGACTAGCGTACTTTTGCTAGCGATCATGGATTCTACCTTCCGGTTAGAAGAGTTCCGATTAGATGGAATAAGAAGTGGGCCCACCGGTGAATACGATGGAGCTTATTTTGTCACGTCAGGAAGAAGCCAAGCTTGATAAATCATCCCGCCAAGTCGTACGGCCTTGATCGTTTTAAGACTGACATGGACAATCTAGATTCAATTTCTCAATAAACTAAGCACGTTGACCAGCCAACTTCCATCTTTAATTAAAATTGTAGGTTGCGGCTTTGGAGCAATTTGATTGGTCGATGGGAAAGAGGGACTGGCAGCCAGCAACATGGGGAATGGCCGGTCGGTAATAGGCAACGGAAGCTAGGGAAAATCGACCATCCAAGTGGTGTAGCCGCGCACCTTTGGCTGCTTCCTACACTTGTCGTAGTTTCTCTTTATTTTTTGTTTTCCAACTTTTGGTAGGATTATGCTACTACTAGTTCCATGATGGACCAATTTCTTAGTTTGCATAGGTTTAGTCTCGACCAATAGGGATCGAGATATTGCGCAGGTCGCAAAAACGTAATTTTTGTACATCGATAAAATTAGGTTAGAAAAATTGAATTTTGCGAGCTGACACAAAATTAATCAAATTTGGTGAATTTTGCGCGTTGATACAATATCACTAATTTTTATCTCAGAGAGCAGCGCAGCTTGCGTGCTTCTGACATCTTAATCCTGACACTTCGGGAAACTCATGCTACTCAGTTGAGAACGAACATTAGTTGTCATGTCATGTAAATATTAAGAGTTAACCTGAGAACATAGCATAGGGTAAATACTCTGCAAGCCATGCATTAGTGAATAACGCATGCGAGAGTTCAATAAAATTTATAGAATACCTGGGAGTTGCAACCAACATTATTCTAAATAAATTTCGTATATAAGTATACTGAGTTGCTCAGTAGATATATAAGCAAAGAGGCGTAGGAACTCATCACCTTTAAATGGCTCTATTTCTTTGCAGAACAAAGGCACATAAATATAGGGTTTTACAGTTTTAACCCTGAACTAAAAACCACCATCAACATTAAGTCCCCTGCTTAGTACGTATCAGTGACATTGTTGAGGGGTAAGGACTAGATGGTGACAAATGAAAATAAATCTTATGAGGCAGAGTCGACAGATGTTACCAGGAGATAGGTCGTCCTAGAACAGGACACGTCCACGAGGCGTCAAGGTGAGAATCAGTCGTCCTCCTAGCATGTTGATGTCGGTTGGTCCCAGATAGATCAAGTAAACGGCCGGCTGAGATCTCAAACCGCATTCGTAGCCTGTATATATGGGAAGATAAGGAATCCTTTCCTTTCCCGGATCTTAAAAACTCGTAAGATATAAAGGGGAACACTTGGATCCTTCTTATCATGCCCATCATTACAAATTTGTATTTTTCTTCTTTCTTCTGTTGGCAGGTAAGTGCATCGTCTTTCGTTTCTTTTTTTTATATATATCGTATTAGTTGTTGATACATCTGTGATTTCATGTCTTCCGCAGCATATGATGAGAACTATTAACGACGATTATTCTTTTAGCCCTTCAGAAAAGAATTTCGGAACCGACGAATCCAGGATGACCGTGTTCGAAGAAGTATTGGCTAAAATAGATCGGCCGTTTCATGAAGCTAGACAGGCCATACAGGGTATGTCCCTTGCACATCTAAGCATCGTTCGAGATCGCGTTCAAGCTTTCTTGGCTTCGGTCAGCATGGAGGAAAAGTGGAGATGCGATGAAGCATCTCAGTCAATGAGGGCCAGAGCTGAAAGATTTGATGCTCGACTAAAGCGACGGAGGGTGGAGCATTAGCAGCTTCTGGGTAAACACGAACTTCTGGATAAATATGAATACTCTATTAATAACAGTGTCTTAATTATCGACTCTGACATGGAAGAACCACATCATGGGGAAAACCCTCAAGAGGCTGTTAAAACAGTTTCTGAAAAGGATGTTGAAACAACTTCCGAAGAGGATATTGGCGCAGCTCCTGAAGAGGATGTTGAAGCAGCTTGTGAGGAGGAGGTTGAAGCGGCTTCTGGAGAGGACGATGAAGCAGCTTGCGAGGAGGATATTGAAGCGGCTTCTGGAGAGGACGTTGAAACAGCTTTCGAGGAGGAGGTTGAAGCGGCTTCTGGAGAGGATGGCGATGAAGGGATCGTTAATCTTGGTGTTAATGCTGATAATTAGATTTTCCACTTTGTAACTTCCTTTTGTGGATGAGCATATTTTTCGTAGTTTGTAGATGTTTCTTTGATATTTCAGTAGCCGTGCTTCATACAGCTGGAGTCAGGGCCACTTCGAATAATAGTTTTTTCAATCACGTTGCTTTCATGATTTTTTTTTGTCTCCTGTTGGATGAATGAGCGAAACCTCTCACGATTAAATAATCCAAATCTACAAAATATCTCATAATATTTTTAAACTTCAAATGTAACACGTCTCAGGAGAATTGTCATAGAGTCTCCAAATTCAATGTAGTTGCGCCAGGCAGGGATGTTAAAGGAATACTTTCGCTTCTTAACCTGTTTACGACGCCTGGATGTGAGCGTCCTTCCTGCGGACGTCTTGCTCCATCGTAACATTTATTTTCCGAGTTCCATGATTGCAACTTAAGCCTTCCAAATTCATTGAGGTAGCACGAAAATAGAGATAGCCGACTATACCGGAAGGTTTGTACTTTTTTCTCATGAGAAGAGGTGTCTTCTCCACAATGATGTTTAAGATATGTAACCCTAGTGACAGAAACTCTGAAGTAGAGGAAACAATAACAATGGTTGAGGACTCTGCCGCAAACCTGGTATTTGACTTTTCATTTGATATTCCCCTGGGAGAATTCGACGTTATTGATAAAAGCATGATCGTCACAATCAAAAGGTGAAGAGCCGCATCAACCTGGTGAAGCGTGTAAGAGGGATCTTGTTTTCACTGGCTGAGATGGATAACATGATAAGACCAGTCAGGTGCGGGGAGTGCCATCTGACTATGCGTGAGAATTTTTGAATTTCATGCTCCTCTGTTTCATTAGAAAAAATAACATAGGGGTTGAGAGTTGCAAATGATGGATATGTTTTCTGGGAAGGATGCGCTAGCTGATTTCCCTTGAGTGCTTTTATTCTCTTTTCATAGGTGTTTCGGAAGATAAGAGATGATTTGATTTTCTGATTTTTGAATGAGAAGGTAATTGTGTTATGAGGATTTTGAGATTTTGTAATGATGTATGAGTAATTGTTTAAAAGGGAAATAATGCTTTGGTTAACTGATAAATTGAAATCCTAATTATGAATGCAAGCAGTGCAATCATTTTGGAGGAATTAAAAATATTTCATGGAATAGGGAAACACTAGGAAAATGATGACACTCTAGGCATTGAAAGGTTTGAGCCACCTCGAATGTATTACTACTCCTTCTAGTTTATCGGTACCAATGAGTTTGTAGTAACCTCCCAGAATAATCTCTCCAACTAGGTATGGCGTACCCTCCCCTTCTGGGAAGTTTGGTGAAGTAGGTTGAGCACCAACAATAATTAATACCAAATATCCAACTTGAAAAATATTTGGGTGTTGCATAGCTACTTGTGTTAGAGCACTGCTTGGTCGAACTCGCAAGTGTTGCTATCTCAAGCTTGTTTGTCAAGTTTAGTTGCCAAAACTATAAGTGTGACGGACCAATAAGTTATGCTCCAAACGGGTAGGTTTACAACCCGCTTGGCAAGCTCCAACTTCCCGATATGTCACTCGAGAAATAAGGCTGTCAAATTTCTCGGATTCTCTGAGCATATGTCCCATACCATAATACTCATAAAACCCCCAAGATTTCCCAACTTCACAAGGATCATCGAAGCGGATAAATGTTTTCCATCATTCTACTATGAGGATACATTGTATCTCTTACCAGAGTAAAAGGATACCAGCCATTGTTATAGCTAACAGTCTTCCGGGTTGCCACCTGTAGGTGGGGGGCTATTTAAGGCCTGACGGATGACCAGTTGCCAATGTCAGGGTAGTCAGATACCAACTATCGTTACAGTT
>JAJJMB010011752.1:757109-778843 GCA_023531105.1 Papaver atlanticum | reverse complement strand
CCAGTTGCCAATGTCAGGGTAGTCAGATACCAACTATCGTTACAGTTAACGGTCTTCTGGGTTTCCACCCGTAGGTGGGGGCCCCCAGTGGGCATGGCAAACTTATCGAAGCGGATAAATGATTTCCATCTTTCTACTATGAGGATACATTGTATCTCTTGCCAGAGTAGTAGGATACCATCCATTGTTACAGCTAACAGTCTTCCGGGTTGCCACCCGTAGGTGGGGGGCTATTTAAGGCCTGACGGATGGCCAGTTGCCAATGTCAGGGTAGTCAGATACCAACTACCGTTACAGTTAACGGTCTTCCGGGTTGCCACTCTAGGTGGGGGGCCCCAGTGGGCATGGCAAACTCACAGTACTCAATCAAGCTCAAAAGAACATCTTTTTCAAATGATATGAGCTATTCAAAGGAGTTAGCAATCATTTCCATATGGATGGTATGAACTGCCATCATAAACAGTAACCATCCCTTCTCAAGTATTGAGACAAAAGATACGAATTACCTCGGATGGTAATAATCATCTCGTCTCACTAGGTAGTATGAACAACCAATGAAATTGACTGAAACTACCTCTTACTGCCAAGGTTACAATCATCTCTGAATGGAAGGTATGAACTGCAAAGCAGCAACCAACCTTTTTCAGACGATATGAACAACCTTGCGGAGTTGTGCTGAACCGCGTAGCGGCTGCCTACGTACCCTCTCCGTTGCTCGAAGGGATCAAGCTCGACCGTAATTCGTCATCATTGGTTTATAGATAGTATGAACTACCCGCACTAGTAGTAACTATCTCTTTTCATAGCAGTAAATTATATAGTATGAGTTGCATAGCAACAACCAATATCTCTAGCACATTACATCACCAAAAATCACCTCAGCAACTACCCATTGAAGATGTCAGTATATCCCTATACCTGCAACTAAAAATCAACAGCATATGGCAACTGTGTTGTATGTCTGATACAAGCCATACGTATTTATATATTTCAATTACTTATTAATCGAAGTATGGATACTTAGAAAATACAGTACAAATTAATCATAAAATTATGTGTTGGTCAAAATGGTATTGCACAATGATAACATATAAAAGTAAATGAAGTCCATCTCATTACTGTTACCGCCAAACATCTTAAGATGAAAAACGCCTTGTCAGCACATCAACACCGATAAGTATAATCTGCACAAACTCCATGTAGACCTTCTTACTGGACGGCTAACATTTATAAAATTTAAGTCCAAGTACAAAACTAGTATTCACAATAAAACCACACGTAACATTATCGAAATATATACCCCATGTTCAACAATAAAAAGTCCATGTGCCATTCAAAGTTCCAAGTTTCTCAAGTACAAGGTGTTTAGACAGAACATAGGATTCCAAGTTTAGAATGAATATTTCATTGGCATAAAGTAAAAATACCACCACCAAGGAATGAAGCACTCATAATACATACAAAAATATGCAATAGGGATCAAAATGAGATCCTCCCAAACCCACAGCCATACGGCAAAATGATATACATTGATAATTTCTTTTACAGTGGCAAAACCAATCCTTAAAATAAAACCAGGACCATAAAAGATATAATGGTATAAAATAAAAGTCCACAAGCAATCCAATACAGTAATAAAATAGTATCAAATGAAGAGTACGATCCAAAAACAATTGCAAAGCAATGTCTAGTGTGCTGCGATTTTATAAAAGATTAATACACTCTTCGATCCATAAGTCCAACCCAGCTAATCTAACTGAGTTCATTTTCATCAGCAAGGTCAACAATATATGTTAGTTTTCGATAACAAAACAAGGAAAACTAATACATAGTCTAACTCAACTACAACAAGAATAGATCTGAGTATCTTGTCATACGTTTACCCAATCTAGAAAGCATTGTATGCATAGCCACTCAAACTAACTCCATAATATACACTAACTATTATCATGGAGTACATAGGACTTAATGGAATTGATAGGCATCCACAAGCACATATACATTTACATTTACAAAAACGTAAATCATACTTAGTAGACTAAACTTGAACCATGAGTCCATATGTGGATCAAAAAATTCATGTATAGCTCACTCATTTTACCATTAAATTGGCTACACTACCACTTGATGTAGCTTCACAAGTACAAGTATATAAACTAACACATATCAGCTCACATGTAAGTCTTATTAATACCCGTGCACGATCATAAAAGGGGTAGATCAAACGTAATAGGGGGATCACAACACTGACAGTGGTTCTATTTTCGTAACTGTTATACATATTAACTACGCTGATAGTTTAAGTTAAAGCATGCACTTTCCACTACTTTTCACATGAGGAACATTGGCACAATTGCCACAATTATCATAAGCGAACAGAATTTCTGTTTTTACAATATGCAGTATCACTTGATCTGTACTTTAGATTTTTACTGTAGTCTTGAGACTTATGGTACCAAAACATACATAAAACTCAAAGCATTCAAACGGTTAAGGTTAAAAATACACAATTAGAACTTGAGTACTTTAATTTATTCAACTCAAACACAATCAAGGGAAAATGATACTTACCTTTGCATGGAAACCAACTCCATAGTTCAATAACAAACAACAACTCCTTTGATATTCTCCAACCCTATTCTCACCGTCTTTCCAAGCTCTCCTCTTCTCTAGTTCTTAGGGTTTTTTCTTTCTTTTGTGTACGGAGAAGGATTAACACTTCCTCTCAACTCTCTGCTGACATTTTTGATTTTTTTTCCTCCCAAACACTTTACTAAATGACCCTAAATATGTCCAAAAGTGACACATGTCTAGCTGCATGTAGAAATCTTTAGGCACCCTAGTTTATGATTAAGAGCAATTACTTGTCCCTCTAAAAACCCTATTTTGGATTTGGGCAGACTATAACTCATGAAAGAACCCTATCTTCGGTTTCTTTAGCATTATCAAATAAAATTCATATGATTTTCAACCCAATGAAAACTAAGGGTCTTACAGTTGTAGGCACTCTAAGTGCAGAATTCGGATAATGGGTTAGTTAAACCCGGAAAAAAAGTTTGGAGTCTCACAATAAGTCTTGATTTCTAGTCTACTTATAACTATGTATCGGATTAGGATAGAATGTGTAGTTGAGCTTTAGACTGCACGGCGTTCATCGATTGAAGATGAAGAACTATTAATAGAAGATTGTGGAACTTCATCAACAAAAGGTATGTGAAGACTTGAACTCATCTATCACTCAGAAGTCTATTTCTATTCTATCTCCTATTGAGACAAAAGTCGTATAGCTATATAGATTTTATATTATACACATTTGATATTTCGAGTTGAGTTTAACTCGCTTACATATTTCTCGAAATATGTGTTGGTAAGCTTTCTCTTTAACCAAGTTCATCTTTATTCTTGACGAAAGTCAAAAAATGATCATGTGAAAATCGCCTGGTAACATCTTACATTATTGTGTGAGACAGTCATTTGATGTAGACTCGGAATGTTTCGTATTGATCTATTGATCACTTGAAAATTTCTTTGAAGCTAATAGTTTGTGTGAGACAGCTATTCTCGTCTTCCAAGAATGTTTCAATGATTAAAATGGAGTTTAGAACGATTAACTATTGATTGGATATAGCACAGTATGCGTACTTATATGCTAACTGTTGAAAGTTATTCCAAGTCCGGGAACAATAGTATGCATACCCGTATGCGCACTGGTTTGATAGTTGAAGTCCGGGAACTTAGTATGCATACCAATATGCGTACCGGCTTGACAGTTCAAGTCCGGGAATTCAATTGAGTTTTGTTGTGTACGACAGTATGCGTACCCGTTCGCATTCTGGCGAACCCAGACCAAATACGGCTTGTTAGAGCATAGCTCGGTTGAACCCACCAAGCGTTGGTATGTCAAGTTTGGTTGTCATATTTTAGTGAATCAAAACTCATTTAAAGAGTCGCTTGATTATTTACTAGAGTCAACTTCATATAGGTTAGCTAGAAAGTTACTAGGATATGAGACTTACAAGTATTACGTGAAGACTTTGATGAATGTGAAGAAGTAAATAACTACAACGACGACATCATCCTTCCACTTGAGGTTAGTAATATTTGACTTGAACTGTTTCATTCCTAACGTATCTTTCAAGTCGTGCATATTGAAAACATAACTGTGAAGCTGTGAATGACTATACTCTAGTTAGACATAGTATTAAGGAATTACAATATGAAGTATAACGTCTATCTTTTGAACTTCGTATATATGACATCGACATAATAGTATGAATGCTATTGTGATTATGTATGGGTATGGGTGAAGATTTCGTCCTAGGAAACAATGTTTTACATTCGTTTAAAGGAAGTACATTCATAAACTTGTTTTGTGAATCGAAAGGGAAATCGCTAGGCTTATTGGTATTGTTATTCATTGCAAATCTTTGTATTACCAATATGTGTGTTTAGTATAACCGCTCATAACTTGTTTATGTATCTTGGTAAAACTATTCACAATGCATGACTTTTGTATTGGTATGACTTTTATTAGTGAAACCGATCTTAAGTAATCACCTGAGATGGTATGATCGATTTATTGTAATTGGTATGACCAATTCTAGACATTGGGGAACCGATCCTGGTAAGAGGTGCAACCGATCACAAGAGGTAATCGATCCTTGTAAGAGGTACAACAAGTTTTTAGTAATTGGGGAACCGATCCTATGACTTGTGCAACCGAATACAAGTTTATACCATAAATATGTGGTAACCGATCCTAGTACCTAGTCAACCAACTTTTGGTAACTAGCGTGACTAATCTTAGTACCCACATGGAGGTAGAACCGAAACTTGTTTTGGTAGAACCGTGAAACCCATGATTGGTGATTTTATAGGATAATCAATCACATAGTTCTTGGAAGTCAGATGAACCAATTCTAAACTTGTTTGGAAGTGTGGCAAATCGGTTCCAAGATTGTAAATATGAAAAAGGATTTACAAAGTAAAGATGTCAACATACTTTGAACATGTGCAATAACTCTTATCTTTTATTGTTCAAAGATATTCCTTAATAGCTAAAGGAGAATCCAGGATCGAAATAAATTGAGAATCTTTTAATTAAGGTTTTTAGTTTTTATATGCTTTTAATTTCCATCAATTAAATGCATATCTTTAGAAAATAAAAATTAGTAATGTGCATTTACTAATTGGAGATTTTCTACTGAGATTTTGGTCAATATTTGGACAGAGCATTTCTAGGAACTATGAAAACCGATTTGGACTTTATTGCATATCTTTGAGAATATTCGATTTTGGAAATTCCTTGGTTTCCAAACTTCCTTGGTCTATAAATATTGAAGTTTGCATTTCAAGCAAACTAATCCTCATAGCCAGCAAAACTACCTAGTTGTGTTGTTACTGGTGGAGCCGTCTATTCGGAGAGGAAAGTAACCTAATTAGGCGAAATCTCTTACGACCGCTCGTTTAAAGACTTCTTTGGGATTGGGAAGCTCTACGAGTACCATTGGTTGGAAACTAGATAATTGCAGTTTATTATTAGTTTTCGATTGATTTGATTGACTAATGGTTATTGAACTTTGATTGCACCTAGTTTGTTTATGCTTGAGAATCTTCGCTTCTGATATAAGATTCACTCAAACTAGATCGAAGTATCGACTTTGATCTTTAGAACTGTTTGTAGATCTAAAGACGTCTTGTGATAATCCATTATTAACAGACTCCGTCCTGTGTGTGATTGATCACAAGAGATTCAAGTTGTTTGTGTGTAGGTGTTTATTGAAGATCTAAGAAGATTTCTTATTTGAGTTCATAATCTTTGGTGTGCACAAAAGTTGATCGGATGGGGATCCAACTATAATCGGTTTATCTTTGTGATAACCTTGATTGATTAGTTGAGTAGATCGGCATCAATACAATTCTTTGTGATTCAAAGTATTGATTGCATAATCTAAAAAACAATTACTTTGGTAGTTGTTAAAGAGATAGATCAAAGAACCTGACAAAGGAGTTTATAGGGATAAACAGAAGAGCCTTTTGTCAAACTCATATCACTTTGTTTGAAAAGAGTTGTTACTGAACAGATTTTTTGTTCCTTTACTGTTTGGAATACGAACCAAAGGAATTGTTCCAAGTGCGTGAATTATTGACAAGTTGGAGGCGCAGGGATACTGAGGGAACTAGGTGAACTATAGGTTTAGTTGCTCGGTCTCAACTATACGAAGTTGGTTTAGATTTTCTATAGCAGCTTAATTCTGAGAGTATTCAATTCTGGACTAGGTCCCAGGGTTTTTCTGCATTTGCGGTTTCCTCGTTAACAAAATCTTGTTGTGTCTTTTAATGTTCTATTTCCGCAATTATAATTGTTTTATTATAATTAGAAGTAAAATACACAAACGTTAATTCCTATTTACTTGATAGAAATCTTATTGTGTTTGGTTAAGTCCGAACCTATTATTAAATAAACATACTTCGTTGTTGTATTGTCTCGATCTTGTATCCATAGTCAATCACGCAAGTTATCTTGTTGTCGTATTGTCTCGATCTCGTACCATAGACGATCACACGAAGTGTGAACCAATTAGTTGTATTGTCTCGACTCAGTCCATAGACAATCACTTTCGGAGAAAGGACTTATATGTGGAAAAGTTTTAGATTGAGTTATATTTGGGTACCCTCATCTTTTAAATTGCTATCAGAGCAGGAAAACACGAAAAGATCTAACAACCTGTGTTTGGTGCGATCCAACCTATAAGAAAATGAATCTTATGAATGATTCAGTTAACGTACCACCAAGATTTAATGGGATGAATTACCCATTTTGGAAAGATGCTATGAGAACCTTTCTTCAATCTCGATATTTTAATACTTGGCTATTAATCATAGAGGGATATCAAAGACCAAGAGTAGAATATCCAGAAGCAGAGTTTAAACGCTTAGCATTCTACAGTTATGAAGAAAGATCTCTTGCATAGCAGAACTCTAATGGCCTTAATGCCATCATACACGCAGTAAGTGATGATCTCCTTCATCATATTCTGTCATGTAAAACTTCTAAGGAGGCATGGGATACTCTTGAGACCGTATTTGAAGGAAATGATTCCAAGAAAGAAGAACGACTTATGTCCCTTTCTTCTGAATGGGAATATCTTAAAATGGATGGTAACGATACCTTTGAGGAGTTTAACTCTAAACTTTATGAGATTGTCAATGCTTCTTTCTTACTTGGAAAGGCTATACCTGAAAAGGAAATAGTATGCAAAATTCTCAGATCGTTACCATCCAGATATGAGTCTAAGAAACATGCCATAATAGAAGAAAATGATCTTTCTATACTTCTTCGAAGCTCTCTTGTAGGAAAGTTAAAGATCTTTGATAGAGAAATTTTGTTGAAGAATCAAACTGAGAAACGTTGTCAAGAAGACAAGGTACTTGTTGAAAATGAGCTTGACTCAACAATTGTGCTTCTAGCACAACGAATTAAGGACATCTTATCTAATGATAAATATGTTCCTAATACATTATCTTTTTGTTATAAAAAGGATAGTGAAGAAATCCAATATTGCAAGTGCCGTAGATTCAGACATATGGCTAAACATTGTTCCAGCAGAAGAGCTCAAAAGTGCAACAAGGATTATGTCTCTTCTCTTAATGATATTCTGGAGGAAGAACCCTATGAAGGAATATCTAACTGTAATGCACTTCTTGCCAACTCTAACAGTGATGAATCATGTGAGTCTAATCAACTCCTAAAGAATTGTTTAGAAAAACTTGAGTTGGGAATTAACGAAAATAAAAGGTTAAGCCTAGATATTGAAAACCTTTTGAAATTCCTTTCAGATAAAACCCGAAAGGTGAAGTCTGAGCAAGAAAAATTGGTTGACAAACCAAAAGGGACAGAAACTAGTTGTTCTGATAATATACTAGGTACTTCATGTGGAGGAAATAACCACATTGCAATCTCCCATGGAAATAAATTTATCAAGGCTCTTCACAAGGGGATAAAGATTTTGAAGGATGGTAAGTTTATTAGATCTCAAAAGGAAATTGCAAACTCTTGCAATTACAAGAGGAAGAAAGAACATAAGGAAACATAGTCTATTATGTTTATAAGTCATCATAAGGATGTCTTTGTTACCTATGGTGAGAATAATTCTCATCTCAACACACATTGATTGTGTTAAAAAATTCATCCTCACTTGTTGCCTAAAAATTCTGATTATGAGGAAACATAAATCTGGGCAGGATGTACATATTTGTTCTTTAAGTAAAAATAGCCTTAACCGATATCTTTTACTTTTTGGGAAAAATATATTTGGTTTCCATAAACCAAGTTATCCCTTGATTTTCTTCCATTATATATATATATATATATATATATATATATATATTGTTCTTGTCCGAAAGAAGACTATATTGTGACAATAGAAAATTCGGCAAAAGAAGGATCGTCTCTTGATGATTTAGCACTCTGTGCATCAGTTCTGACTGAAACTCATGATGAATCTCAGTATGATAATCCTCAAGATTCTCTAAGAAAACAGATTCTTATTGTTAGAAGTTGCATTAGACATCATGAGCTGATGATAAAGGATTCAAAAGAAGTACTTGCTGATCTTCATTCTCAACTGTTCGAGATAAACAAATCGTCTATTGGGAAAGAAAATGCTCAGAAGAATTTGAATCCAGTTTTTGAAAGCAATCTTCACAAGAATTGAGATTAGAAGGAAAATAAACATCAGTTTTTGATTTCTTTCAATAAAATGTATAAGGTCTATTATGAATAAAACTATTTATTATTTTATGAATAAAATTATTATTTTATAATTTTTCTTGTGATAGATTTCGATTACATAGCTTGTGCTTGAATGCTTTATATTATTTCTATGTATGTTTATGGGATGTTTGATTTCGGTTTTCATAACCTTATTATTCGATCTCATATGGTGTGAACCCTTATGGTTTGGGTGACTTTTTGATTTAGCGGGATTGAGTTCTAGCCCATGTTGGTAGGCTTTATCAAAGGATCATAAGGGGTTCTGATTGAAACTAATATGTGAAAAAGTCACAATATGTTGAATCGTTTTGGTTTAGCATAAAAGCATATGTGTTTCGGGGTTTCAACTTTTGCATTGCATTAGTTAAAACCCTGTTTTCAACCTTTCTCTGGTAAAGGTTAGTCCTTGTTGTTGTTCTTTTGTCTTGCGAGAGTATGACAACACAACGGGGGAGAGTTCTATGTGAACTTGCACTTAATGATATATTTTTCTGGGGGGAAGAGGATGCGGAGATTGAGGTAACGAATTTGTCAGTTAATCGTTTTCCTGTTTAAGAAAAGCCTGATTTTATTGCATATATTTATTGCTTTTGCTTAACAAAATTTCGGTACAATTGATGTTTATTCCATTATTTGTGTATGGATCTGTGTGTGTGATTCAATTGTTTCCGGTTAAGAAAAACTATTGTTATCTTGCTTTATGGTTTGGTATCAATTGTTTAGGCTTACAAAATTACGGTGCAATTGCAGTACTATAATGTCTATGTTTGTTTCAATTGCTTCCGGTTTAGGTAAATAATTATGCAAGTTGACTTATTTGGTTTGTATGAATTGTTTATGGCTTAACAAAAAGGTTTTCGGGGTCAATTGTTTAGTCCAATTCGATTCCGGATAAGAGAAACTAAGTTAATTCTGATCTTAGTTAGACTAATCGAATGCCTTAACAAGAAATGCTAGTTAACTAACCTAGTACTTGTCTTGTTTAAAAGTGAAAGGTCTAAGTTATTATTTGAATAATTAGAACCTGATGAGAAAAATAGAGTTAATTCTAATCTTTATTTTGGTCTTATCGAACAAGCGATTGTATTTGTACAATCGGTTTAGCAAAAGAACTAAGGTGCTTAGTCAATTTTTGATTTGATAAACTATTAGGAAAAATTGCTTCCGGCAATTGTTTCCTTGGTAACATATCAAAACAAAATTACTTTGTAGTTTTGGTTTTGATATTGGTTGTCTAAAATGGTGTGTGGAACCCTCGTGCTTAACTCTTATAGGTTTTGCAAGTCTTTTAAGATTTGTAAGATCCTTTCGGTTTTTATTTTATTTGCTCGTACCTTTGTCATTTTGTGACAAAAAGGGGGAGAAATATATGGAGTAAATAAGTGATTTGGTATCACTAAGGAAAGGACAATGGTGCTTTAACGTTTCATCTAATGAAAGAGTAAAGCATAGACTAAGGGGGAGTAACATATCTTATTGATACTTGTTGTTATCTTAACTACAAAGGGAATAACAAAGACGTGCGGATTGAAAATATACCTATCTTACCTTTAGGGGGAGTATTAGCTTTGTTATTATAATGTCAACATCGGCATTTATGGATTGGATGTATACAGGTTATTGTGCTGTTGAAACTTGGAATCAAGCGTATGTGTAATGAATTCTTGTAATTTGTTTATCCATATGTGATGTGATTTCAACTTTGTTGTAGTAAAAAGGTTCGTTGAGACTTGTGAAAGCAATTGATTTTAGACTTATTTAAACTAAAAATAGAGCAAATTTAAATCCAAATTTGTTTTTTTTTTTAGATTGAAAATAACCAAGACACTAGATTCCACTATTACACATGAATGAATGATGGTAAAAATTCCAAAACTCTAATTATCTTTAAAATCTCTTTTTATTAATTCACAAATAATCAAGCATATTCTCAAACATTAATTGTATCCCTTAAGCATAGATTATCTACACAAAGTATAACCTATCTAATTGAATCACAACTAATTAAGAAAATTATGCAAACAATTAAAATTCTGCAAAGCAGTGATTTGAGTGAATTATAAAATCCAAATTAGAGAAAAGTAAAATAATTACCAATTATTCATGCATCAATAGCTTCCTCCGTGCCTTGATTACGCGAGAATTAGCTCATCATCATCATGGAAACATGCTCAAAATTCATCTTTATTAATGCTCAAAAATGGTTCACAAATGATGAAATGGGAGAAAAATGATAAAAATCGGGTTTGTAACACTTATATTTGTTACAAACTCAACTGTTACAGGAAACGATAACAAATAACTGTCACAAGCACTGTTGAGGAACGACTGTCTTTGAGCGTCTTATGTTCTTCGTAAGTTCTTCACCAGCAGAAAAATTGTTTTTCCTGCAACTTGGATTTTCCGATTCTTTGATGCTCCAAACTGCTCCCAATTCTCCCTAGACTTTGTAAGCATCCCCAGAACCCTATATATACTCGACAGGGGCTCAAAATCACTGTAATAAATCCGGAATCACTCTCATTAATGCTGCCAGCCACGGGAATATTTTCTTTCTTTTTTCTTCTTCTGCACGCGTCTGTAGCATTCAAATTCACTCCAAACTCTCCTTGTTTGACTCCTTCATGCTTCTGCAACGTCCAATCTCTATCCAAACACGCTCAAACTCTTTGTAATCCCGTAACAGACCCTTGCAAACTCGTGCTCCTCTATTTTCTTCCACACGATTATTCTGCAATATCCAATCGAATCCAAGGT
Organism: Papaver atlanticum; assembly: GCA_023531105.1. NCBI lineage: Eukaryota > Viridiplantae > Streptophyta > Magnoliopsida > Ranunculales > Papaveraceae > Papaver > Papaver atlanticum. The sequence continues at coordinate 767,310 of JAJJMB010011752.1, read as the reverse complement.
CCTTACCATACTTGTTTAGTCGTATCAGACTATTACCAAACCAAATCCACGAAAATATTGCATAAAATCACGTCCAAAATCCGCCCTGAGAAATCTGCAGCTCTGTTCTTTTTTTTTCCCCCTTTTTTCATTTACAAACGAAGAGGGTGAAGTTCCCCTTATCCTGCTATTTGGGTGCCGATAGTAATTTGGGTACCCCTTATCCAGTAGTGAGAGTTCGAATAACAAATGTCCCTTGGGTGCCTTTAGACAACTTTTCGAGCCGATTTTTCCAAAAATGTTTATTGCCCAAAAATACCTACAAAAACATAAAACACCATAATAAGTACAAAAAATGGGTACTAACAATATACACAATAGAGATGAAAATAGATAAATAAATGTGTCTATCAAATACCTCCAAACATATTATTTGCTAGTCTCGAGAAAATCAAAAATAAAATCCTAACTCACTGTCACAGGCATCGCGATTGCACTTAGCATGTGCAACAAGCCTTTGAACCCCTAGGTGGCCCTAGTGGCCGAGTTATAGTCTCGGGAGGGTTTACCAGAGATGTACCAACAAAACCTTTACTCCAGACCCTAGCTATCTACGCAGAACCTTGAAATGGCACTAAAGAACCTCCTTGGTTGGCATACTTATTGATTACGGGAGGAAGTACCCTGATGCGAAATTCCAATTGCTGTACACGAGTTTGCACTCAAGCATACTAAAATTTATATATAAGTGACAGAGCTCTACTCAGATAGTTTCACTATGGACATCAATATCCGGAGTCAACAAATCACATGGATAGATTAAGAGATGGATATAGAAAAACATAGATGGTTTTGATATTGACTAGGTGAACGGTGTTTCTCATATCTGTCTGAAGGCCTCTGCCAAGATGAACCTATCCTAATGGACTGAGATACCGGTCTGACTAATATCAACACAACTGGCATATACAAGGGGACCAGTGGTCAATAATCCTAATTCTAGATCAACTCGTCTGGCATATACAAAGGAACCAGCGGTCGATTTATTGAACACACATTATTTATTTATTTATTTAGAAGTAACAACATGATTAGATCTTGTGGATCCAAGCGCATGCTTCTTGTCAGCATATTACATGGTAATTCCCGTGGATCCTGCATTCCACGCTTTTTTAGGCGACGGAGACAGGGAGAACACACACATATTGTTATCCAAGTGTTAAAATTTATTCTGATTGGTCTGGTCTTTTTTTTTTATTATTATTATTATTATTTTAGTATCTCAATCACTCTATTACACCCTAGCAGTGGTAACAACTTGAATCGTGAGCCCCACCTAATCACTTAGAGAAACATATTTTAAAAAGAAAATAAAATAAAAACAGAAGTGAAAAGGACTCAACGAGATATGCGAAACTATCATGTTATTTCTAACACCTGAGCTCTGTGCTTTTACGAATAGACTCTTATAGATGTTTCCATCTACTCAGATTGGTTCCTTAACTCCTAAAACAAAAATGCTTCCATCCACTTAGATTGGTTAGTGCCATCCTTAATAGGCATAAATTTCTAGGCTCTGGAGTTTATTAATTGCAACTAAAAAGTTTTTCCCATACCCCCAAACTTAAATCTAACATTGTCCTCAATGTTTCTAATGAAAAAGCAGTACCAAAAATAACACAAGGAGAAGTTGGAAAGATAGTACCTTGGTGAAGGGAGAAATCAAAAACTAATATACAACATACAATGACCTCGATGGTCAATCAAGGGTAAGCAGGGTCCTCCCGAGGGACCTCTTCAACATCACCTGTAGGAAAGGGCTCTAAAATTGGTTTCAATCTCTGACCGTTAACCTTCGAAGAACTACTACCATCCAGTGTCTCGATCTCAACAGCTCCATGAGGAAAAACAGTACGTACCACAAAAGGACCGGTCCACCGAGAGCGCAACTTCCCTGGAAATAGATGCAAACGAGTGTCATACAGAAGAACTTTTTGACCTGGAGAAAATGACTTTCGTAAAATATTCTTATCATGCACAAGTTTTATTTTGTTCTTATACTCCTTAGCACTATCGTATTCATCTCTACGAATCTCGTCCAACTCATTGAGCTGGAGCTTTCTGTGAGCTCCTGCCTTGTCAAGTGAAAAGTTTAGCTGCTTAATAGCCCAATAGGCTTTATGCTCTAACTCAACAGGCAGGTGACATGCCTTTCCAAATACTAAACGATAAGGTGACATTCCAATGGGTGTCTTAAACGCAGTACGGTAAGCCCATAAGGCATCAGTAAGCCTTAATGACCAGTCTTTCCTATTGGGATTAACTGTTTTCTCTAAAATACGCTTAATTTCCCTATTGGAGACCTCTACCTGACCACTAGTCTGTGGGTGATATGGGGTAGCTACTTTTTGGGTAATACCATACTGTTTCATTAAAAGAGTAAATGGTCTATTACAAAAGTGTGAACCTCCATCACTAATTATAGCTCGCGGCGTACCAAAACGTGTAAGTATATTCTCTTTCAAAAACTGGACTACGACCCTATGGTCATTGGTTTTACACGCAACCGCCTCAATCCACTTAGAGACATAGTCTACAGCGACAAGGATGTATAGGTTACCAAAAGAATTAGGAAACGGACCCATAAAGTCAATACCCCACACATCAAAGACCTTAATAACTAAAATAGGGTTCAAGGGCATCATGTTCCTACGGGAAATGGTTCCTAATTTCTGGCAACGTTCACAAGTAACACAGTAACTGTGGGAATCTTTAAACAACGAAGGCCAATAGAATCCACACTGCAATATCTTAGCAGCAGTCTTCTTAGCACTAAAATGACCCCCACAAGCATGATCATGACAAAAGGAAATAATACTTGACTGATCAATTTCATGTATACATCTCCTAATAATCTGGTCTGGACAATACTTAAACAAATAAGGATCATCCCAAAAGAAGTGCTTAACCTCAGCTAAAAATCTAGAACGATCTTGTTTACCCCAATGTTGGGGAATTCGACCAGTAACAAGATAGTTCACTATATTCGCATACCAAGTTAATTGGGTAACAGAGAACAGTTGTTCATCAGGAAAACTATCTCTAACATGAGGGGAATCATCAGGGGTATCCGCAACAAGCCTAGCCAAGTGGTCTGCTACTATATTTTCTGCACCTTTTTTGTCTCTAATGTCTAAGGAAAATTCCTGCAACAATAGGATCCATATAATCAATCAAGGTTTTGTATCCTTCTTTGAAAGAAGATACTTCAAAGCAGCATGATCAGTGAAGATTATAACCTTAGAACCTTAAAGGTAGGGTCTAAACTTGTCTACGGCGAACACAATGGCTAACAGTTCCTTCTCTATAGTAGTATAGTTCAACTGGGCATCATTCAGAGTTTTGCTAGCATAGTAAATTACATGGAGTAATTTGTTTTCTCGCTGACCTAGCACAACACCAATAGCAAAATCTGAAGCATCACACATGATCTCAAAGGGTAGGTTCCAGTTGGGTGCCTGGACTATGGGAGCGGTAGTGAGTAAAGTCTTAATCTTCTCAAAAGCCTCTAAACAAGCATCATCAAAGGCAAACTTAACATCTTTTGCAAGCAAATTGCAAAGAGGTCTAGAAATCAAGCTAAAATCCTTAATGAATCGACGATAAAAACCTGCATGCCCTAAGAATGACCTAATATCTCTTATGGTTTTTGGGACCTGTAAAGTCTTAATAAGGTCAACTTTGGCTTTATCTACCTCTATACCCTTATAAGATATGATATGCCCTAAAACAATTCCTGAACGAACCATGAAATGACATTTCTCCCAATTAAGCACTAAATTCTTCTCCTTACACCTAGTCAAAACTAATGACAAATGATGCAAGCACTCATCAAAAGACGAACCAAATACTGAAAAATCATCCACAAAGACCTCTAAGAACTGTTCTACCATGTCAGAAAATATGCTCATCATACAACGCTGAAAAGTTGCAAGGGCATTACAAAGCCCGAAAGGCATGCGTCTATATGCAAAAGTACCAAAGGGACAGGTAAAAGTAGTTTTTTCTTGGTCTTCAGGGGAAATAACGATCTGATTATATCCGGAGTAGCCATCTAAGAAGCAGTAGTGACTATGTCCAGCTAATCTCTCTAGCATTTGGTCGATGAAAGGAAGGGGAAAGTGGTCCTTCCTAGTGACCTTGTTCAATTTCCTATAGTCAATACAAACACGCCAACCCGTGGTCACTCGGGTTGGGATTAACTCATTGTTCTCATTTTGGACTACAGTAATACCGGATTTCTTGGGGACAACCTGAACAGGGCTGACCCACTTGCTGTCTGAAATAGGGTAGATAATGCCTGCATCTAACAACTTAAGAACCTCGGTTCGAACTACCTCTTTCATATTAGGGTTTAGTCGACGTTGCATCTCCCTAGAAGGTTTGGTATCTTCCTCCAAATAAATCTGATGCATACAAACAGTAGGACTTATTAATGTAATTTTGAAGTTTGTTGTAGTAAAAGGTTCGTTGAGACTTGTGAAGATTCGAGTTTTTAAATTTAATAAAAATTATATACAAGAATATTAAACAATGGGGGAGAGGTACTGGAACTAAGGATTCGGCCAATCTCCATAACATAAGGTAAACATGGACTCTATTTTTGCCAAGGTAGATTCTCAAAACATTGATTGTAAATGTTAAGCATGGGACATCAAATCACCTAAGCTAAGCATGACCCATCTAATCAAATGACAACCAATTTAATCGAATCATATTTCAATTAATTTTAGTGCAAAAGTCATAAAAAAGAATAAAACAAATTTACCCATGTATGAAGTTCGACCTCCTCCGTCGTCCCAGTGTTGGGGTTAAGCTCATCATGATGAAAACACGCTCAAAATATTTATTTATAGCTCAAATGGTGTTTACAATGGAGAGAAAAAAAGAAAATGGTGAAAAACAGGAATCTGCGACGCACAAAAATCGTCTCAAAATGAACGATACAATAGAAGTGTTGTAGACACTGTTCTGCGGTCGCTGGGAAGGAGTTGGGAACTGTCGCAATTAAGCGACAGTTTTCAATGACTTTCCTTTACAGGCTTTTGTTCTTCGCGTTCATCAGCAGCAACAGCAGCAGAAACCGAGTTCTGCAACTTGTGATTTCTTCTTCTCTGGCTCTCCTCAGCTCCCCAAACTCTCGACCCCTCTCTAAGTCTCCCAGGGACTCTATTTATACCAAAAACAGGCATTGAATCTCCTCCATTAATTCCAAAATATTCACAATATCTTTTATTCATGGTACGGGAATAATCAAGATTTTCATTCTCTGTTTAGCTCCTCCACGCGTTTTTAGAAGTCAAATCTCCTTATTTGTATCCATTACGGTCCAACACACTCCAAAATCGTGCATTACAGGCATCAAACTCACTATAATTCATGTTATCCCGTGAAAATGTGTGTAACTCTGTTTTGCTCCATGCGATGATTACAGCCAATTCTAATCCAAACAGACACCCATAACAACTTTCTATGGTCATATCACGTCTACCCATTAAGTTTCAGGGATTGAATCTCACTAAATCACGTCCAAAAATCGATCGAAAATCTGACAGAGAAATAAGTTTATTTTCCCGCCAAAAATATTCTTTTGAATTTGAGAAGAACATGTCCTCCCCCTAATCCTGCACGGGTGTCCCTTTAGCACTTGTCTTATGGGGTGCAAATAGTAATTTTTGGGCGTAGATATTAATTTTTCCGGGGTTCCTTCCAGTGCATTTCTGGGGTGCCTTTAGTACTCTATCATCGTGTGTAAAACACCACTTTTCGAGCCAATTTCGCCGCAAGAGCTTATTTCTCTAAAAATACCTACAAAGACATAAAATAACAAAATAAATACAATATCGAACACTAACAATATATACAATTGAGACATATTAGACACAATAATGCGTCTATCAAATACCCCCAAACTTATTATTTGCTAGTCCCGAGCAAATTTAATCTACAAAATAAAATCCTAACTCACTGTCGCAAGCATCGTCGATTGCACTTAGCATGTGCAACAAGCCTTTAAACCCCTAGGTGGCTCTAGTGGCCGAGTTATAGTCTCGGGAGGGTTTATTAGAGGTGTACCCACAAAACCTTTACTCCAGACCCTAGCTATCTACGCAGAACCTTGAAATGGCACTAAAGAACCTCCTTGGTTGGCATACTTATTGATTACGGGATGAAGTACCCTGATGCGAAATTCCAATTGCTGTACACGAGTTTGCACTCAAGCATACTAAAATTCATATATAAGTGACAGAGCTCTACTCAGATAGTTTCACTATGGACATCAATATCCGGAGTCAACAAATCATATGGATAGATTAAGAGATGGATATAGAAAAACATAGATGGTTTTGATTTTGACTAGGTGAACGGTGTTTTCTCATATCTGTCTGAAGGCCTCTGCCAAGATGAACCTATCCTAATGGACTGAGATACCGGTTTTACTAATATCAACACAACTGGCATATACAAGGGGACCAGTGGTCAATAATCCTAATTCTAGATCAACTCGTCTGGCAAATACAAGGGAACCAGCGGTCGATTTATTGAACACATATTATTTATTTATTTATTTAGAACTAACAACATGATTAGATCTTGTGGATCCAAGCGCATGCTTCTTGTCAGCAGATTACATGGTAATTCCCGTGGATCCTGCATTCCACGCTTTTTTAGGAGATGGAGACAGGGAGAACACACACATATTGCTATTCAAGTGTTAAAATTTATTCCGATTGGTCTGATTGGTCTGGTCTTTTTTTTTAATTTTATTATTATTATTTTAGTATCTCAATCACTCTATTACACCCTAGCAGTGGTAACAACTTGAATCGTGAGCCCCACCTAATCACTTAGAGAAACATATTTTAAAAAGAAAATAAAACAAAAACAGAAGTGAAAAGGTCTCAACGAGATATGGAGAAACTATCATGTTATTTCTAACACCTGAGCTTTGTGCTTTTACGAATAGACTCTTATAGATGTTTCCATCTACTCAGATTGGTTCCTCAACTCCTAAAACCAAAATGCTTCCATCCACTTAGATTGGTTAGTGTCATCATCCTTAATAGGCATAAATTTCTAGGCTCCGGAGTTTATTGCAACTAAAAAGTTTTTCCCATACCCCCAAACTTAAATCTAACATTGTCCTCAATGTTCTAAAGATGAAATTAAAAGCATGAACAAGGAGAAACTGTTACCATTTGAAGCAAAAGAGTTAAGGAAAGATATTACCGTGTTGCATGCGAATGGGTTACCTCCCAAGAAGTGCTAAGTTTAAAGTCTTCAGCCAGACATTTGAAAGGATTAGTCACCTCGAATCGTATAACAGTAGTCGGAATAATTGTGGGTCTTCAAAACCAAATTGAGCTGACCATAGGAAACAACAGTAAGACAAGAAAGTGAACAAGTATCGCATGACCTTACCTAGTTTCCTGATAACTATCGCTAACTGCGGTTCAGGTTCAGGTTCTATGAAAGGGTCTAGATAAATTATTTTCATTGGCTGCATTTCCTCATAGGTGGGATCTGAATCATTAGGTCCTAAAGTCTGGAAAAACTCAAATAGGAACTTAGAAGCACACAATAATAACCTAAATAACTGAGGATCCTCTAAGTCAATCATATTTGACTTACATAATTGACCACAATGAGAGTAGTGGTCATTCTTAAGTAAATGTGTCGATTCTTTTAACCTAAAGTACTTAGGCTTAGTCTCAGAACTTAATATTCGACACATTTGAAATATAAACGTTCCCACAGTTGGAAGAAAACTATTTGGTGGGAAAACAAAGTCAATCTAGGTATCATAGCCTGGGCAAACCACATCAACCAGAGGATGGGTTTCTAACGACTGAACTTCTTCCTGGACATCACTAGGTTCGGGAAAACAAGTATGAAGGTAATCTTGTAAATTGGTTGAGGCACAGATATCAAGTCCTAAGTGAGGGGACTTCCTGAGAGTTAAAGGTAAGGCACTAGAAAAGTGATAATCACCCCCAAACTTAGAGTTTTCAGTGTCTCTAGATAGACTAGTCACAATCTCCCTAATTTCTAGATCATTAGATTCTTGGAAATGGTCAATTGATTCTTCTAAGTTATTATCAGGTAGTGCATCTTTACTCATCTCTACGGGTCTATCTTCTTCTTCTAAGACTATTGTTTCTAAGTCGCTAGACTCTAAAACAGCATTTTCAGAATAAACTCGTTCCTCTAAACCACTATCGGCTTCGTAATCAAAAGGAAAAACTACATCGTCTAAAACGGTGGTATCCCTAATCAAATCCTCGTCCTTTTGAATAGGTGAATAATCATAAAAATTATTTGGATTTGAACTAGAAATAATATCATCATTAGAAAGCTCAATTGGATTAATAGTTTCCTGATCACTATGCCTACATATTTCAAATTCTTCATTATTATTATCCTCATCATCATAATAGTATGAAGATGATTGAACCTTATCTAAATAATTAGTGTCTTTTATTCTAACCTCGTCCTCTAAATTAGGAAAATATTCACCATTGATATCAAGAATAGAATCGGAAACACTATTTTGAATAATTAGATCTTTTAGAGAAGTTCTTTTCTGGATCTCTAACAAAAGCTTCTGGGCTGACTCACATGATTTCCTGACATAATCTAGGAAAGAAGGTAAAGGAAGTTCACTCGTTGCACTCTCGTCCATAACTAAGTTATTCATTTCTGCAAACTTACGTGCTGTCTCAGCTAACTTACGTGTCGACTCTAGTAAAGACAAATTATTAGAATTAATCTCGTAAGACCAATTCGTGTGTGGATAGTACTCGGGCTCACCATGGGATGAACCATAACCTTTAAAAGATTGGCGTTCCCAACTACTATTCCCACCATGGTCATAAAAATGATGATGTCCATAATCAAATTCAGGTCGATACTCATTGTATTGGCTTCTATCATACCAGTTCGACATTCTTAATTGCAAGGGAATTCTACACAATCACAAGAAAGGCTGACTCGACCAAATCAAACCTATAAAATCTAGCAAACAACAAGCATGATAGCTCCCTTAGATTGTTTCTAGACCAGCTTCTATTCTTCCAAAAGGCAACTAGGTATCGTTTTAGCAAACCTCTCTAGATCGATCCGAATAAAGTGAGTCGAAGAGAAGTAGGGGAAGCTCAGAGGAGCTTTGATACCCCCACCTCTTTGGAAACGTTTCCCGTTAGGGCGGCTCTAGTCGACTCACAATAATCTTCCTGAACTTTTGAGTTAAGCTAATAAAATACCCAATACTTCCCTTTGAATGACTTTCCTACAAGCTCGTTACCCTATCGGTCTCGTTCTAATCAGTATTTTAATCTTGGGTTCGCGTAGGTTATGTGTTCCTAAGGCGGGCAAGAAGAGAACGGTGATGAAATCCGAACCCTTATCTTGTATGTCCTGGCCTTTCCCTTTACTAGGAAATTAAATTCCGTATTCAAAACCTCAACATATATACACCTTAAGGAAGACAGTAAACCCGCTGACAGGGGATTCGCGGGTGTTTAGAAGCTTACCTCCCGTACCAGACGGGCGATGAAACAGTTGTAGTCGACTCGGGCCACGACTCCTATGTCATGTACGAACCCGAGGGGCCGAGACGATATCGTAATCGTCGTCCTTCCCTGCAAACAGTTTATATTTATAAATAAAAAATGTACCCTTCCGTAGGGTTTAAAAATAATTAAAGTCCAATGTTTAATGTTCCAAAAATAAATAAAAATAAAATAAAAAGGTTCAAAAATAAAAATTTACAAAAATAAAGTCCTAAAAACAAAGAACAAAAGGTTCAAATACCCAAGAAACGTAAAAAAGAACAAAAGAATAAAAATCTAAAAACTCTAAATCTAAAAACAAATCCCCGGCAGCGGCGCCAAAAATTAATGTAATTTTGAAGTTTGTTGTAGTAAAAGGTTCGTTGAGACTTGTGAAGATTCGAGTTTTTAAATTTAATAAAAATTATATACAAGAATATTAAACAATGGGCGAGAGGTACTGGAACTAAGGATTCGGCCAATCTCCATAACATAAGGTAAACATGGACTCTATTTTTGCCAAGGTAGATTCTCAAAACATTGATTGTAAATTTTAAGCATGGAACATCAAATCACCTAAGCTAAGCATGACCCATCTAATCAAATGACAA